>JAVSBS010016378.1:0-37002 GCA_033124195.1 Coracias cyanogaster | reverse complement strand
GCTGTCGCTGGCATTGCCCCAAGCTGGGGGCGCCACACCAAAGAAGAAAGAAATTACAGCAAGAAGCTGTTGCTGGCGCCACCCAAGCCAGGGGCACCACACCAAAGAAGCCGCACAACTCCAAACTAGCGCCACACTGAAGAACCCGCGCCATTCCAAACTAGCACCATACTGAAGAAGCCACGCCATTCCAAACTAGCACCACATTGAAGAAGCCCCATGCTGCTGCCGAGTCATGAGCCGCGTGCTGCTGCCAAAAATTGCAGCAAAAAGCCGCCATCATCACCGTCATCTCCATCAGAGAGACTCCGATCATGCCAAAAAGCTGGCAAGTCACCACCATCATTGGAACCGCCCAAGTCTGTCAGCCAAGTATTGTCGACCCGAACATCACCACACGCCGGAAGAGGATAGAAACCGACATATACACACACGCACGCACCACACCACACCAGGCTGACTGAGGGGGAGTGAGTGGGTGGGCAGGCGTCCTTTGATATCGTAATATCTCCATAGAGTAAATATGGTTTTGTTTTAATGTATTTGGTAATAAACTTGTTGAGTACTCGTCGATCTCCGTGGTTGCCTACGAGCTTGTTGGGGTGGTGTCTCACCTTGCCCTCGATCCTCTCCCCTTTTGGGAGGCAGCACGGATGCTTGTGCCGGGACCGCGACAGATAGTCTTGGTTACGGTCATGTAATGGACAACTATCATTGGGCAGAAGGTGGTGAAGCTGGTGACTGGGATGACAAGTGCTTGGGGCATGTATAGGGAGGTGTTATAGAAGACAACTACATTTGCAGTAAAGAACATTACAACAAACTAAAATGCCAACATCTATCCCCTTCTTAAAAGATTGCGTGGAAGAGTTCACCCTTCTTCTCTGAAGGATCAGTAAGCATCCTCTATACCATCATCAATCATCCCACACACAATACTGAGACATTGATAGAAGAAAGAATGAAGGAGAAAAGAAGGAGCACGGTGGGGGGGGGAGGGTGCGGGGCAGAAAGGGACAATTCAGAAACAGAATCTTGGTTAAATGTCAGCTGCAGTGACGAAAAGTAGAAAGCAACAGAAGAACGGTCTAAGAACAGACTGCCCTTCAGAGGACAAAATGACATTCTTTAATTGCTCAGGAGGCTTTCAAAAAGAGGTGTCTACCTCCAGCAGAGTGAAGATTAATCTTCATGGAACAGTTTGTATGATGAGTTGTTATATGTTAAGAATTGAAATTTTAGGTGAAGTAGTTGATAGAATCAAATTGATATTCCAAGCAAACAAGGGGGGTGAAATGTATTTACTGTGAGTTAAAATGATCCAGATTATTACACTGAGCTTGCAAAACTCTATTATGGAGACATGTAACAGGGAGAAAACATAATAGCTTCTTTGCTATTTTTCCTTCAGGAGTAACTTGTTATAACCTGGATTCCTTTTCCTGTTCAGATTGCTATGAGATTCTAGCTTGGTTTTCAAATTCTTTAGGGATGTAAAAGTGCTTTTAATCCCTGTGGGCAGGGAATGGATGTTAAGCATAGTATTGTGGAATTAAATTGTGGGTATTCTGCCACAACCTGGACAGATGTGTAAATTGAGTCTTTTGCAAGCATCTGATGAGACATACATGCATCCTGAAAGATGCAGACAGGCTGAAGGAAGCTAACCCCACTTACAGCAATGGGCCTTGTAGAAACAAGGCCCAATACAAGTGCTCTTGTAGTTTACTAGTGCACAAGTATGATCTGCATGTAAATTTTTAACTCAGACTGACAAAGTTTCAGTTATCCACCTGCTGTGGAAATTTATTTTCACTGCCCTCCTGCCCAATCACTTCCTTTGCTAAAGAAAGAAGAGTCACTTCTCCTCCTTCCGCACTTCCCTCCTCCCCCCTTAGCCAAGTAACTTTTAGTGGCAGTGCTCCATGCAATGGTTTGCTGATAAGGACATAGACAGCACACTTATTTCCTATAATTATTTAACATGTGATAGAGCCAGGCATGTACCAATTCATAGATCTACCACCAGGAAACCATGTAAAATTTATCCAATCAGCCATGTCAGAAATGCAATTAAAATGGCTATTTACTCTTCTTAAAAGGAAAATCTACATAATTTTCCAGCTTTCTTCTTCATAAAAACATGTTATGTGGTACTCTAGTGTAACCATGCAGCTTGATGACTGGCTATGTTTGGTTTCCAGAAGAGATGCAAGCATTTTGCACTAAGTCACAGGAGAACTTAGACATTAGATCTATACTCAGTGAACCACAGGGACATTCAATTTTTTATTTCATACAATTCAAGGAGCTGGCTGGATTATTCAAAACGGTTTGGTTTCTGACTGTTTAGAGAGCCCTTCCTGTACGTAATTGTCTTCAGCTGGAATTAGCATCACCCAGAAGGCCTCAAATCAAGATCAGCCTCCTGAAAACTAAAGACTAAACAATTCTCGTAGGAGACACTTAAGTTATATGTCCAGAGAAGCAGGCAGATGACCATTAGTGTATGTTGTAAGTTCTATGTCCTTACATAGGACATTTCTAATAACTGCAAAGAGTGAGGTGAAGTATCTTTCCTGATTTATTTTAGGTTGATGGAGGTGTTATTTGCTTTCTCATATGTTAATGTAAAACCAGCAATGTATGAGCATTACTGAGACAGCTAAAGGAGGACAGCTTGGAAAATCACCTTCATGAAAAATATCTGGAAAGAATACTGTAGTCCAGCTATGTTATATTATCAAGCTGGTCATACTGTAACTTGAAAGAGACAAATGGTCTTACTGCAAGTGACCTGCCATTGCCCAAAAGCAATGATCTTAACTCTCAGTGGACAAACACCTACTTCTTGAATGAAAACCTCTTAAGTGCACATCCAGCAAGTGATTAAATTTGTGTGGAATCTAAAAACATGTCTCAGAGGTGCTAGATCATTCTCTTGCATTTTTATAATGTTATCATTATGGGTTTTTGTAGATAACAAACAACATAAATATACATTTACAACTGCAGTGACAACAGTGCAAAAAGTTGTATATTTTGTGTCAGAAGACATAAATGGCTCTTAAGAACTACATAGTATATACTAAATACACAAAATTTGTGTCCATAATGAGGATGGTTGAGGATAGTTCTCCTCAGATAGGAAGCCGCAGAAGGAACCATCAAATGAACCACATTGTTTCTGATGGGGCTGAATAAATGTGGGTTCAATATGGCCTGAATTTTACTCTCAAAATAAATCTTGAAGAAAATTCTTCTCCAGTGGGCCACAATCCTCATCCTGTTAAAATTCCTCTCAGTCCAGTGATGAAGGCTTTGATTGCTTTAACTATGACAAAAATCTGCTGAGAGAAACTTCAGAAAAGTCTGTCAGGACCTGTATTAAGATTTAAGCTATTTCAGTTCTTTTGTTGGAAGGAGAGCTGGTGAACTGGGAGAATAAGGAAGGGTGGGACTAGAGGATTGAAAGTGAAACAGTTTAACTATCTTCCAACAGTAAGATAAGCAAACCAATTAAAAGGATTGTCATCCTTTAATTACCAGAGTGTTTTGTATTACAGAGGGAGCTGAAGCTTTGTTGCACAACAAACAGCCATGCTTGTAATTTAGTATGAATAATGAGCCAGATGCATGAACAAGACTATTAAATAGTTTTCACAAGCAGCCATGTTCCTCATTGATTAATGACTCCAAGTGTCACCACAAAAATGAACTCCGTTTTAAAGTGTGGATTGTCATCAATGTTGCCAAAGCAACTGCTGCCTGCTTTTAACTTATCCCTGAATGTGGCAATTAAACCATTACATGAGGAAACAAAACAGTGATTATTCTTTTATGTGGAAAACTGAAGGATGTTAAAGAAAAATCTGACTTCTACAGTCCCTTAGTTTCCTCAGATAAATGCACCTGTGCAAGAACCACATTCAAAGTCAGAGCACATTCTCAATATGAAATTTATCATAGTCCCCCAGCCAGTTTCAAATTTGATGCTAATCATAAAACCTGGAATAGTTCCATACACTAGTAGAAACCCAGCAGAACCAGCAGAAAGATATGAATAAAAAAACAAGGGTGAAAAAACTTATTTTACAATAAAGAAAAATCAACTTGCAGAAGGCATAGCTAAGGAAGAAAACAGGTGAATTCTCTATATATGCTCTTTATAGAGAGAGTATTTAGAGAGAGAGAGAATATGTATGTGCATATGCTCAGATAAATGGGCGTACATTCCACATGACTCATCCAAAATGTACACTTGATCCTGTGTTTGGGTTTTGTTGTTGTTTCATTTTTTGGTTTTGGCTGTTTGGGGATTTTTGTTAATTTATGCAGAAGATTTATACAGAGTGTTCTACCAAAAGCAGCTACAACCCAGTTGCTTCCAACTTACAAGCTTCCCGGAGTTTTTCCTTGTCGTAATGTAGCCCCTCATATTCTTGTAAATTAATCCTGTTCACTCTGATCCGCAGGCGATCGGGGATGGAATGAGGACTGCAAGAAAAGAAGAAAGCTTCTTAGATGAAGTGTCCCATGGAAGATCACAATGAAAACAGAGTATGAAGTGATTTCAGTCTTCTCTGAAAGAAAAAAAAAAGAGCAAGCCTCTTCAAAACTGGGCCAACTCCTCACAGGCCCAGTACTGCATTTAAAATTATGACTAGCTACTACACAGTAACTTAGACATTTCACCTGAAATAAGCAAGGTCAAGAATCTCATTTGAGGGCTGTGTGGTCTGGAATTGCAAAGGTTTTCCTGAATTTTCTGATCTCTGTATAGCTACTACTCACCTCTGCAGTTTGCCTTTTTGTATATCCCTAGGGCCCTAGAACAGCCAGTAGATCTGCCAAGCTATGGTTCAAGGCACAAATGTTTTTTTTGGAAGTCTCTCAGGACAACCATTCCTCTGCCCATGAGAACATCCACCTTCATTCCTGTAGGATCATCATTAGGCATCTCTGTTCTGGGAAGCAGGCAACAGAAATGTGACTAAGAACTGGATTTCTAAAGTAGCAAGTCCAATACACAGAAACCAGGAGGGCTTTCTAAAGCAAGTAGCAGTACAAGAAGCTCATTACTACAGATTTCAGCCAGATTTAGATACCTCAACTGCCAATATCATTTTGAAAAACTCAGTGGATCCCTATCTATACATTTAAGTGTCCGTATTTTGATAGAAAAGTTTTGTTTTGATTTCATACTGGCTTCCATCTTACTGTAACCTATTATTTGATTTTCTTTTTTTAAGTTTAAGCTGAACACTATGTAAATTAACTTGGCCACATTTTCATTTTCCACTTCTAAAGAAAGCTAGATAACCTCTGTATTATAATGCACATGGCAAATGTCTGTCCTATAGGAATTGGCCTCTGAGTCAGTCACAGGTAGATTCTTCATTCTGTGCTTCCACCAAAAGACCGCCTACTTTCTCTGTTTTTCATCTACTTAGTAACAGAACTTTGCCAGTGGTATTATTGTCTAATATACACACTGCCTTTTAAAAGTTAAAATACTGTCCTCTGTCACAAATATACAATTTTGCTTCTTTCTTTGTCTCAATTTTGAAATATTTGACGTATTTGCACTGCTAGTGCAGGACAAGTCACATCTCACAAATGTTAACTTTTTTTTTTCTTTTTAAATAATGAAGCAATTTTTTTTTCTTGGCTAGAAAATACTGCAGAGCTAACAAAACACAGGGATTGTGGCCGTTTCTTAGTAGAGCCCCTGGGATTGCAATTAGCAATTATTTCAGTGTCAGCTTATTGTATGCTTTCTCACTGTTGGTATCAACAGTTCTGTCACATCTGAACAGATGAAAATAAAGATTGAAAATCAAGTCCCAGTTAAAAAAAAGCTCTATTGGTAGATGTCTCCAAAGGTTCTTGCAAAACTGGAGTATAAGACAACATGCTAGAAGGAGCTGCACTGAAGAAATTCATGTTCTGAACAGTTTCTATATTAATGATGAAAAGGAACCTAAGATACATAAAGAATAGCTTAGAAGAAATTAAGTGCTTCACGGCAGCAAGACTGACACACTTGGAAGCATATAGGCTACCCAACATTTTCCCTGTGCTGACTGACAGGGACTATTTTGTCAAAGTGCCCCAAGATATAAGCAAACTGCCCACATTTAAGATATGCTTTTGCAGTTTGGTGACAGACACCTGGAATGGTAACTTCCAGCACAGTTTCAGAAGGCAGATTTCTAACTCGGATGCCATTATGTCATTCTACAGAGCAGCACTCTCCACATGCAAGCTCTACAACTGGCTCTGCAACCTGGGGGAGATGAGTCCCTGCAAATGGAGGGAAAAGATGTACAGATGGAACAAGAACATAATTGCACTGAGTCTGACACATCTTTTTCTTTCTTTCTTTTCTTTTTAAAACAAGTTTAAACATCTCATCATTGGCTGAGAAATGAACAAAATCTGAGGAATTATGTTCCCTTCCAAATTCTATAAAATGCAAGTTTCAAAAATGTAAATCATAGATTTTATTTTTAGGCAAGAAAAGATAATGTTTAAGTCAGAAAACAGGAATTTAACGGCACAGTCTTTGTCTGAGAGGAGAAAAGAAATAACTCACTGCATGTAGTAGGGTTCATGAAAGTGACAGACTGACAGCTCTGAAAAATGAAGTCTTTTATGTACTGGTACAACATGGAAAGTACCTATATTGCTTTTCCCATAATGTTCTGCCATTGCACATTGTGATCAAGGTAGCTCAGCCTTCCACCTGATCAGTTCGCAACCTGGGGACTGTAGGTAAGTGTCAGGGAGGGACTGCTTGTAAACTACCTATACTTCTTTGAACTCAGCTGGGAGGAAAAGGGATAGGGAGACAAGAAAGTTCAGCTACTTATTTCTGTGGTAACACTCAATCACGCTACAAAGACAGCCATCCTTGCTATGCGCTGAATTTAGTCCAGTGTAAACCCAATCCAAACAACTGTCTCAAACCATTGCTTCTCCTGAAACCAGAACCAAGTCTGTATTGTTTTGTTGAAACCTATGAGCAACCCAAGATAAAATTCAATAAAAAAATATGCTTTCCAATCCCCAGTTCAAAATAACCATTTGACCAAAAGCTGATATTCCTGTGCAGGAATTACCTAGCCAGGCACAGGGGATATTTGCCCTCCAAACCAGAACCACACCATAGCCTACCCCTACTTGCTCTTTTCCATTTCTTCCTTTCCATAGAGCTCATCTGTGTGTGATACACAGCCCCCCCTTCCATTTTGTGACCCTGTGCTGTGGTGACCACTGCTACTCTCCATGTTGAGGGAAACTCAACATGTAAACCCAATGTAAACTGTAATTTTAACTCCTAACACAAGATTGCCAATCCTTTTCTCCTTAATTTGTCCTTTTACAACTTCCACAGCAGGTATCCAAGTGAACTTGTCTTTCTACCACTCATTGCATCCCATAAGTGTCCTCCCCCAGAAACTTACTGGTGAATTTCACCATAAGAGATTACTTTTCTATGTAATTTTGCAGCTCTGTATTGTCTGTGCAGAATTTACTACAGCTACATGGCCTTTAATACTTCCTACTCACAATTTCACTTCCTCTCTTTCCACACACTGACCTCTCATGTTCTTTAGCGCATGACAGGACAGGACTGTGTCTGATACAGGCAACTGGAGACAAGCTGTGCTCTATTATGGGAAATACTGGAGACAGGGCATATAACCCTCTCCCCAGCTTCCATATCTCCCTGTCAGCTTGTCTCAGTCATGCAATTGCTTCCACTTCCAGATGTTGAGGTGAAACAACTCCAGCAAGCCTGGGATCACTAAAAAGAAAAATGGTTAACGAATTATTTTTTGTCTGATCCACAACAATCATAATTGAATCAGAAGTGATTTTAAAGTTGCTGTTTAGAGCTTTCTGTTCAGCAGTTATAAATAGTTATTATGTTTGAATTTTCAGAAATGATAATTTTTTTCTACAGTACCTTGTTTAGATAAGAGAGGAAGGCAAAAAGAAAAAAAAAAAAAGAGACGGAAGGAGGAACGTAACCAAGTTCACACATCTAATCTTTGACAAAGTCAAGAATTCAATAAGGACTCTTCAGCCCAAAATTTAATCCCTTATTCTCAATGCCATCTACTCATTCCTCCCCAAGGCTACCTCCTTTAGGGTATGAGTTAGTTTTTCAATAACAGTACAGTGATTTTTTTGTGTGTGTTGCTTTTTCCCCCCTAGAGTCCCATCAAGATTTTTTATTTGCAGGTGAAAATGGAATGCTTGAAAATATTTGGATTATTATCTGAATAGTTATTATTACAAATATTTCTAATAACTGTCTACATCATCTACAAAGATTATTTTAAGATTATGATGCAGATCCAAAACTTTTTTGTTCTCTGGGAAGACAACATAAGAAAAATCAGCAGACCTGTCTTCCCTTTATAGTGCTTTGCTTGCAACAACTCATCTAGCATAAAAATAGTAGGAAAGCTGTATAAAAGCAGTTATTGTAGTGCTTTTTGCTTCTCAGTTTCTAAGCACTATTTCAAGCATGAAATTTATTGGCAACCATTATCAATGAATTAGTGATAGATTTATATCCTACCACACAACTAGCCTCATTTCAAAACACATCATCAGACTGGGTAATCTGGATATCTCGTGAAAGGGGGAGAGGAAAGAAAGACAGGGAAACAGAATAACTTCTCCAAGTGTATGTTTGGAGCCTTTGTCAAGTTTAAGGGAAGGTCATGTTGACCTTATATTCAGTACTCAAGAAGATCTGCAAAAAGTGGAGGGAGAGGATCTTAAGCCTCATGCCAACACCTGCCAATCCTTGGTTAATAGCCATCTGTCTACCTTCAACTTCCCTGTAAGGATAGGATAGTGTTTGGACACCAAGGGGAGAGAAAACCAACACTGACTTCTGTAGCTATGATGACTCACTACCTAATACTATGTAAGAAAGAAAAACATGCACCTTCTCTTTACAAATGTTATTTCCTGACTTGAAGCCGATGGCAACCTATTGCATCTGTAGCATCACCTTCTGGAGTCAAATTAGTTCTTTCACCTGAAAAGGAGAAGTGAGCAAGCCCTTTTTATTTACTTGGAATTGAAGGAGGAAAAATATCAAAAATCAAAGGCAAATCTAAAATATTTTTGTTGCTCCAGAAGCCACACACACTCTCTCCAAAAGCACCTTTTAACCAGAAAAATATCTAAGAGGATACTTCGCATGCTTTTATAAAAAGTGTATATTTCTTTGGTACATCGGTACACTGTATATCACCAAACTTATTTGTGTGGAAAAATCAAGCAGACCGTCTTAAATGTAATGTATTACCTGAGGAGAAATAGTTCCTTCCCAGGTCAAGTGTGGGAAGGCAATCAGCTGGCAAGCATTAGAGTTTCCTGTTCCCCTATTTCTCTGTCCTGTTCACTCCCCTTTTATAAATACAGAGTACTAGTACTACATAAGCAAGCTGTGTATGCTAAAACATACAACTGGAGAGAAACAGATATTGGCCATTTGAAAAGTTTAGCTATCTTAGTTATAAAAATGTAACCTTGGAACAGCAGCTTTCTTTTGAAAATAGAAATAGGAATGCTAATATGTCCTTTCTACAGGGTAGATATTTTATAGACTTAGCTAAGTCCAGTCACAAGTAATATATTCATAACACAAATACATATATATGTATACACATATATACACACCTCTAAATACGTGGAGATATATATGCACACATACACAAAACTCCATTTATTCAGTGACTGAAGTTCAATGGGTTTCTTCATTATTTAGTTGCAAATACTCTCACTCTGTCAGAATACAGTTGTTGGCTGACATTATATTCTGTCTCACAAAATGTTATTATCTATTCAATATAGCTTTGGCTCTAAAATTCACTATGCGAATATTCATTCCTTGTGCTATGAGATTGACTATTGACAGCAGGGGATATTGTCCTCATCATCCAACTAATTAACTTGTTCACTCACAGAACTCCATACAGAGCTCGATTTAATGCAGCTGAGCATTCTATATCACCATCAATACTCCTGTAGTCTTCACAGATACTGTATAATAATCCATATTATTATATGAATTGCACAATTTATCTTCAAAGTCAGTGTATTCAGAAACCACAAAGATTGAGTACATAAGCATGTCAAGCATGTCCATATAAAAGCTAATAATAGGGTGATGAATGTCATTGAAAGCAAATGTTAGTACAGTACTAAAATGGATGTTTCTGAACACTGTGTAAAACAACTTGCTCAGTTGTAAGGAGAGGAAGAAAAGCTTTCCAGATGGTCCAGTAGACAACTTCTACATAAATCTGGGGAGATTGCTGCACTGTACTTCAACTTAAAATATTTAAATTTCTTACACCCATTATTCTTCAAAATGGTGTATTACATAGTAAATGAAAATTTAAAGTACAAACGAATGAATTCCATTACCTCTTAAAGAATCTAATTAAGAACCTCATTCCAGAAGCACACCAATCCACTGAATTACATCCTAAAAGTCATATGCCCCATGGGACCATAAGTACAGATTCGGGTCAACTGAAACATTCTGTTCATTCATGTTGATTAGCTCTAATGGTTTCATTTAAATACAAACCTAAATATCGATCTTCTCAGATCAGGAGAATATATAGGTTAGTTTACCATATTGAATTTTATCTAAGGAACTTTTGATTAGAATGGGCCAGAATTGCACATTCAGGCCATTATTAAATAACAATCCAAATGAGCCTTGTGGCAAAGCTACGCATATTATGTAGTTGGAACAAACTATGAAAGATTCTATAGACATGTTATGAGGTCCCTTATTACTCTATTCACATTAAAAAAATATGTATTTTAAGTAGAAAAGGATTCTTTTCTTTCCTTTTTTAGCTGCAAAATGGCCGAACAGTACAAGGAAATTGCAGACAAATGATATTTAACTTTTCCGCAAGAATACGGAAGATCACCTAGATATTGAATAATTTTGTTGTAAGGAATAGGGCATGCTTTCTGGAAATTCTTAACACTTGTAGATATTCATTAACATAAATAGCTTATTTTTAATATTTTTTTCTGTCTGCTCTTCTGTGAGAAGATATCCATCCCATGGTACACCAGATTACATATCAGAATCAGAAGCGCTCCTTTTCCAGAGATAGGTCTCAGAGAGTCAACATCATGCTAAACCATTTATAAGGTGAAGTAATTCTTAACACTACCCACACCCCTGCTAACCAAAGAATGTGTAGGTGTTTTTCCCTCCTGTGCCTGAACTAAAGCAGTTTTGGGATTCTAGAAATGCTACCAACAAGCCCACTCCCCCTTCCCCCCAAAAAACCCCCAAACCAACCAACACCTAAAGCCACAGAGCCGTGACTTCCTTCTCTCACCCCTATTAATCATTCAGCAACAGGCAAGAGGATGTCAGCCAACTCACTTGCAACACTGTTGGGTTTGCTAAGAAACATGCTCCTGCCTCCAGTCATCCAGGAAAGAAAACAGGCAGAAAGAGCCTGGGTCCTGCCAAAGCCTGGCACTCCTGCACAGCAACCTGATAAGACTTCTGCCATGCCACCAGGTTGATTCAACTGGGAAGACAGGCTTTTGAATTATACATGCCCTAATCCCTCCAGTAATTATTTATAAACGCTGTGAACCATTTATTACGCTTTGTGTCTGCACAGAGAAAGGAAATAATAATTATAAACAGGTAACAGCTCTAAAGAATCCAGGAGCAAAAGTCTTCCATAATATAGCCAACATCAGCTTACACACATACAGATTTTAATATGATTTAGTAAGCAGAAAAGGAAATCTTCTGCTGCAGCTCCGCTGCAAATAATAAACCTTAGAAAAGAAAAGAAAAAAAAAAAGAATCACACTCCTCTGGGGCACGTTTGCAGTGACAGATTAATGAATTCCCCATCTCCTCGAGAAGAAATAAACATGCAAAATTAATTAAATGTTCCAACATTTAGAACAATTGGAAAAAGGAAAGCAGCAGAGGAGAAATTTAGCTTACTTTTGAGATCGCATTGGCAGAGGCTGGAAATGATACATTAAAAATAAGCGTGGTTTTGACAGCATTTATCTACTTAAAACATAAGAACTGCCACAACAGAGCAGGATCATCCAGACTCTTATGATGGACAAATTCCACTGCTCTTTTAAGGCAAAGCTCTTGCTAAGCTCTTTACCTAAAAAAACACTCCTAAAAATATAAGATTCACCACATGCTTTTTTCCTTCATTTGGTGTTATCCCAAATAAGCCAGCTCAACCCAACTGTACTAAACACTTTTGTACTTTCTTACCTCACACTTGCTTCAGCAAGTGCTTGAGCATTTTATTGTATAAAGGCTAGACCCACACATGTGCTTAAACACATGCTAAAGTGTCAGGTAGAATCCTGGTCTTCCCTTCTCCTTCCCCATGCTAGCTGTAGTTCTCTCACACTTTACAATTCCAGCCATGGTGGATTATCTGATAGTAATCATCTCACTAAACAGAAGCTCACATACTAAACAGGAAAAACTGACAAAGATGAGACTCAATCTCTATAATCACGTAATGGAGAAAAAGGAGAAGATATATACATAAGCATTTTCATCCCTAACTATGTATTTGGAGAACAGCTCACTAACACTTTCTTCCTTATGCTTTGTCTCCTACTGTTCTTCATTAGACTTTCCTCCCATAGACAACATCCACATTCAACCTAATGGAGAAAGTTGACTCTGTTTGGCATTTGGATCTCTAAAAACAAAAAATTATGTCCTATTACTCTGTTGTTATTTGCACAGGTTTTACATGCATAATCTGCTGCAATCATTACTCTATAAACTCTGTAAAAGAGTGTTATTTATCAATTAGGTGATACTTGTATTTTCATTTATGCAGATTTTGTAATTAAAAATAAAAAAAAATTTAAAAACCACAGCATATCCACAGTGCTTATTCCACTTGTAAAAGGAAGCTAGGAACTATCAAAGTCAATTATGTTCTATTTTCAAGGGGTAATTTCTTTTCAGAACTCCTCTGTATCAACCACAGAACACAAACGTACTCTCACACATGCATCCTTCTCATCTCTGAACATCCAGCTGGAAAACGCAAGTCTTTACCTTCCATTTAAAAGAGCCTCAGTTAAAAATATAACACTTGCACTTACATATGCACCTTGTGTCACCATTCAGAATGGATCACACTACAGTTCTACTGTCTCTGCAACAAAGACCATATGTGCCTCAATTTTGGTTGCCTCAAATTCCCATGCATATCCTGCTGCAGAAAACCTGAAATTTGCCTGACAGGCTGTATCTGTCACCAAGTCTCAGCAGAGTCTGCCCTGATGTTCATTATTAACAGGAACTCAGGCTCTTTCTATGTTTTTCAAGAAAAATAAGGGTACATTTGAATCTCAAAGCCATAATCCAAATCAAATTTCCCTAATATCTCATGGGTTCTTATTGTAATTTGTCAGACACATTAATCGGCAGCCACAGTGCAGCAGCATGTTTAATCTATTTTTACAGATTTTAAGATACAGAACAACTTTGACTCACAAATCAGTTTGGGGCTCACGAGTATCTCTCTCCCTGCCTTATCCTGACATCTAATATCAAATGGACATTCAAATGAATTGTATCAAAAATTGGAGGTCGTTTTCTACAGGATATCCCTCACTTGGAAACGATACCTATTCTCCCAGATACACAGCTTAATGTTCTGTGTAAGCAATAAGGTTTATCTCAACCTTTTTCCAGAGAATCTGTGGAGATTCCACCATCTCTCTTGGCAACCTGTGCCAGTGCTCAGTCTTCCTTACAGTAGAAATATTTTTCCGATGTTCAGAGAGAACCGCCGGTGTTTCAGTTTATGCCTATTGCCTCTTGTCCTGTTGCCGAGCACCACTGAAAAGAGCCTGGCTCTATCTACTCTATACCCTTCCTTGAGATACCTATAGGCATTGATAAAGTCCTATCTGAGCCTTCTCTTCTCCAGGCTTAACAGTCCCAGCTCTCTGAGCCTTTCCTCATAGGAGAGATGCACCTTAGTCATCCTCATCACCCTTTACTGAACTCTCTCCAGTAGCTCTATGTCTCTCTCATGCTGGAGAGCCCAGAACTGAATCCAATACTCCAGGTGTACCAGCACTTTGTAGAGGGTAAGGATCACCTCACTTTATGTGGTGACAACACTCCCAATGCAGCCCAGGATACCATTAACCTTCTTTGCCTCATGCTGCCTTATGGTCAACAGGGTGTCTACCAGGACCTCCAGGTCCTTTTCTGCAAAGCTGAAATTTGCTCTTATAATTATTCAATCAGTTTGCCCAAATAATTCTTGGTTTATTGAACATTTATGCACCATCTATTGCATGTGTTCAGTCTTCAGAACAGAGGAGAGTTGCTGCGTTTTCTTTCAGCATGTACGATTGACTTTATGACAGAATAAGTCATTCTCAGAATCAACTTTCTGTTCTGGATATTTGTATTTGTAACTCTGAAATCTGTTATTTCCCAATGTGTATTGCAAATTCATTTCTTTCATAGTCCTAACCTGTTTGAAAACCTGTCCGTCATAAGAGGGGCCATCAGGAAGACAAAAGGGATGCCAACACAAAGCAAAACCACATCTTTTTTGACTGAATAGTAAAAAAGCATTTCTGAAGACAAACTACACTGGGTTGGCATGTTACATTAATCTGGGTATTTTGTTTGGGTTTAGGGGGGGTGAAGTGGTTGGGGTGCTTAGGGAGCAAGTTTTTTGGTTGGGTTTGTTGGGGTTTTTTTAATTGTGGGGACACATAGTTCTTCATAATATGGCATGTTTCCATAAACAGAATTGATTCAAAGATACCAACATACAATGATACGAGTGTCTTTAACTGCAAATTCACCACATTTTTAAAAAGCATTGGGCTCTTGCTAGATAGTAGCTAAATTATTCAAGTTAGTACAGTGGGGTTGCTGACAATCAAGATAGTGCCAAGGGGAGAAGGGGGCTGTCTCCATCTTCAGTGCAGCTGCAGCCAATGTCATGTCACTCCTCTGGGAGACTAGTTTCTTGTTTTGACCAGCTCTATCTGAAGATATGGCTTATGGCTGAGTTTGTTCAGAGTAGATTTTATTAAAACCAAAGGATGGAAAGCTCACTTCTCAATAGTTTCCAGGGGTGGTGCCTGGCACTTAACTTCAGACCTGCCTGTGGCTATGGATTTGTCTGGCTAGCTGGTCTCTTGGCTGAATCTGGTCACCATCACCATGCCTGCCCTGCTCACCTTACTGGGGCACTGTGGAACTGCACCTTTGCTGGCAGGGCCACTGCCCTGTGCCTGCCATGCTATTACCTGAGCTCCTGCTTCCCATTTATCACTTGATGTTTCGGCCCTGTCTCCTGGTTGAATGACACACAGGGTAACAGCAAAAAACTGTGGAAATTTGAAAGAAGAAAAAAGTCAGATACTCACACAGTGAAGGAATCAGGGGGAGCTGAGACTCTCCTCAAGTCAGCAGACTGCACTTTATGGATACTATAGGCAGCAGGAAATGAGTGGCCAGGAGAAAGGCAGCACACAGTGTGGACAGACAAGGAAAAAGACAGAGGAGAGAAAGAGTGGAAGAAAAGAAAGAAAGACATACAACATTTAAACAGAAACAAAAGGAATGTGTCACATAAAAGTTGAATGAAGAGACATGCAGAGCTCCAAGTTCACACAAGGAAGCCAAGAGCCACAGAAGACATGCAAATGGAAAAAAATCACTGATACATGGCACACGAGCTTTCTAAAGACACGAGTGAGGAGGACCAATGACAAGCTAGGCACATGGCTAAACAAGGAAGACAGGGAGCCCCAGAATTTGTTCCACAGGCACCAAAAAATTTTAAGGCAACAGACTTTGGAAGCAGGTCCAGAAATGCAAACAAACATCAAAGCCAAGATCTGAATGGATGGAATCATCTCCAAAAGTTGGTAAACTTTAGTTAACATCTAAGAAAAAAAAAATACCCTTACTGGAGAGTTTTGTATCCACAATGACAAATTGCTGTGTCCATTCTTCTTTCATGTACCTTAGGGAAACATGCATTTTATATATAGTGACTCCCAAGACTGATTCTCCTTTAAGTGTTTATACTTGTATGGTCCCTTTGTTTCTGTCAAGTGTATGGAATCTTTTATCTATAAGCTCTTCCCTCTTCTTTCTTTTCCATTATGCAAGACATTCTGAAACATTAGAAACTGTTGTTTCTAATCAGAAAATTACTCTTGGAAAAACTGAACCATAGTTTCCTTTCTTGTTCCACATACACTTTGCTTATAGCTCACAAGAACCACATTCTTGGCTTGATCACAGAAAACCAAGCTATCTGTTGTCTCTTTCACGTGTTACCATGATCAATAGAGGAGAATAGTAATGGGAACTTATCCAGTAAGTCTTCTAAAGGAAGGAGAATAAGAACATGATTCATTCTTTTGCATAAAAACCTGTGCCTGCTGATCTGGCTGTAGCAAAATTTTTCTTTTGCTGGTGCAAACTCAAAAGACATATGAGAAGAAAAGCACCTGTTTTCCCCACAACCCCACTACCTGCTTGCTTCAATTCATAACCAAGTGTGAACAGCATAATCTTATTGCGTATATACCTTGTATCTAAAAAGTTGCTTCTGGCTTGAAACACTTCATCAGATTGTTACTTATTTCCATTATAGAGAATGCATTGTAGGACAAGGAAGAAAATAAATTACATCTGCCTTTTAAATTTGGACAGCCTCCCTTGAAAACAAATTAGAAGCACTGTAACTGTATTTACCAAATAATGACTTTCTTCCACTATGCCTCGACTCAAAATGTTAAAGTTATCAGAAGAGTACAAACCATAAACAAGTCATCTTCACCTACTCAGGAGTGCTCATATAATCTCCATGTCACATCAAAACAGCTTAACTTTCTAAAGGGAAATATTTTTAAAAGTGAATGCTTGATGAACAGTAAGAAGATAGATGATTCGTTGCAGCAACTAGTCCAATTAATAATTTGGGACAACCAATATACTGAGAAATTTGTTTGTAGGCAATTCAGCAGTGAAAGGTGAAATAACAGAATAAAATACTAATTACCAATAATTTGCCCAGATATGACAAAATGCATCGCATTTTAGTCACATGTTCCCTAATAGCTTAGAAGGAGCTCTTCATGCTGCTGCTGTCATCAGGGAAGGTAGGCTCCTTCAGTTCAAGTAGCCTAACAGAAACACTAGATTTTTGTCCATTAATTTGATTCCATGACTAAACCTTTTTTTTTTTTTCAGTTAGAAGACTAGAAAAGACTAGGAACTTCTACACTATCAAGAGTGCTGCTGAATATTCCTCACATCTTGAGAAAGGCAAATTATTCAGCAACAGATAAAACAAGGACATATAGGATTTTCTGCCTTGAAGGTCTGTGTTGAACCACGTGAGGCAATTTATGTGCAATTAGAAGGTGCTGGAAGCACAATAGTAGGAAACTGAGGGAAAGAACAGGTCAGAAAAGGTCAGATCCCTTTTTCTTGTATAGAAGTGTCCTCTCAGACTGCCTACAGGTTTGAAGGAGAACAGCTGCAACCGGGAAGATAGGCAACTCTTACCATCAGAAATGAGCCATGTTTCTAAAGCCCCCCCACTCCCAAGGGAGAAAAGCATGAAATCTCTTTTCTTCTTACTCAGTTACATGACGTATGAGCTCTTCAATTTTGAAATACTATTATTCCCTGGAAACAGAAGTGCATTCACAAGGCAAACAACAAACTCACTATGATTTCTAAACCTCCTCTGCTTAAAACCTCCAGAACAAAGGAGAACAGGGTGGGGAGGAAAAAAAAACCAAACAACAAAAACAAAAAATCCCACAAAAAGCCATCAACGTCAGAAACACAGAGTAGGACTTTTTCCAGTTAAGTCTTTCTACTTATGACACTGGACTAGCTAAAAAGCCAAAGAGAATTCCTATTGCTCTCCTTATCTAGCAATAATATCAAAGCTGACAATAATAGCAACTGTGCATTACTGTGATGTGAGATAATTTTTTAATCACTTTCCTGGCAAGGAGCTCAAGAACAGTTGCCTAACAATTGGGGATAGCTCCAGACCCACTTACTTATCTCATACATCTAACATTCAGATGACAGTCATAAGAGAACAAGCTATCATGTTCAATCAAATATAAGGCTTTCTGGGAGATTACAATGGAATAGGGAGATATATTCCAGATATCAAGCTAAGAATGTAGATAAACATATTTAATTGAAAATTTTCTCTGTTGTGAAATATTGCAAATCAGCACCATATTGAATGAGCTTGTTACAATATTAAAATGCTTCCTAGAGCTTAACCTTTAACAAGCCATTTATTTTCTATCACGCTAGAAGATTCAACTCCTCTCTCTCATTCTCCTTCAACACTTCAGAGCAAAGTACATATGCATACAGATATCAATATATTCACATACACAAACCATTTCTGATAGGTGAAGCCGATACTAGATCAGCTTCATTTGTATTTTCCCAAAACAGAGGTCTGCAGACAAATACCTCTGCCAAATCAAAGGACTCCGACATCACCATAGGCTACCACAGCACACAAATCAAGCTAAACCACAAAGAATATCCTCTTGACAACTGGTATATACCACGAGTCTGTATTTCCCTACCACAGTTTAAATTTAGATGTCAAAATCCAAGCCTAATCATGGTAATTATTGGTTTGAAATACCAGGAATCTTCTTTTTACAATTGCATTAGCCTCCCTCTGTCTAGAAAAAGATGCCCCAGGATTGCACTGTGCTCAATTCTAGCTTTCGAAAATGAATTGTTGTGCTTGGATGAAATTGGGCATTGCTGGCCACAGGCGAGCATCTGCTATTCTTCACTGCTCAAGAGAGATGAGTATACCTTATGTATTTTCCAGGAAGATAGGAATTACACATTACAGATATGGGCTTCTACTGACACTTAAAGTATTATTCTCAGTAAGATAACACAGAGAGCTAAATTGAACTGAACAGGAAGATGTTGAAAGTAACCAGGGAGGCTTTGTTTACATGAACAGATTGACCACCAGTGGATGACAAGAAGTTCTAAAGGGTAGGAGCCAATGTTTGAAGTGAAGCAATATCTTCCACTAGATGATACAGTTGAAAGACATAGACAAGCTTTAAGACACCTGAAGAGAAAAGGTGTGCCTGAGACCTTGTCCGTTTTTTCCAGTTATATAAGTTAGTCTAATGAAAGATACTACATTCCTTCATAAACCTTGCATTACCTTTACACCTGCAACAGCAAAATCCTCCACTCACCTCCCCAGAAAAATTATTACCTCAGTGCATGGATGTTGAATAAAATGTGGATCCTTGATAACTTTAGGCCTTCAGTTGAGTATCTTTGTGTAAGGGATAGACTATTTTGCTTCACTTTGAGAATACTTGCTGAAAAACAAGGCACTTACTATGTCATTTGTTTTATCAGCAATAAAGACTATATAAGAAGTAGAATAATCAGCTCTACAAAATAATTGAAATTATTTTATTGGATGACCATTTTCATAAGTCAAAATTTGATTCTTTAGGATTTTTCTATTAAAATATCTCTGCAGTGCTTACAAGTAAGGTCTAGCCATTAAAAGAAACGTTAGATCTGTCTTTTTTCTTCTCCACGTTTCCTGGTTTCCTATTCTCTCAGCTTTTCTCTTTTTATCTTTACAATACTCATTTGGTTTTTTTATACTGGAGAATGATACCCTACAAAATGTAAACAGCCCTTTCTGGACATTCAGGTCCTTCTCCATAAACAGTGCCAGGCAGGGTGCTCCCACACCAAAGACTACCAGAAGTCCTGAGTAAATCTTGATTGTGGCAATTTGTTACAGGGTCTCCAGTGGAGCTTAAAAAGCAGATCAATAAAGCTGAGAAAATGAATCAAAAGATCTTCAAGGGCAAATGGCATACATATGCAGTACTGTCAGAAGCCAAGAGGAACACTGCTGAGCCTGCACAAACCTTTCTAAATAACTGAAAGACATAACACCTTCCTAAAAGCAAGACAAAGGGTAAGCTCAGAAGATAAAAGAAAACCAGGTAAGTAGCCTTACAATACAGTAGAAAGGAAGATCAGAAGGTGTGAATTTTAATTTTTTTTTTTTTTAAATGCGCCACAAGTCCAGTGCATGCAAAATCCATGGCTGAATATGCTGCCTCACACAGACCTCCTGCCATTAGGACATGCACATATCCAACTCACTCATTCAGCAAAGGCATAGATGTTCTCCTCTTGCTCTTCTGCACCATGTTGGCTTGGTTCCTTAAGGAGATCCGAATGAGTGAGGGAGCCAAACGACATGGCTCGCCATCCACTTGCATGGGAATAGACTTGTATGTTAAAAGTGTCACCTCACGGCACTGATGCAACCTCTCTCCATGACCACCCACCTGGAGAGCGGCCTGTGAAAAACAAGCAAACAAAAACAAACAGGAAAGAGAAAGAAAAGATAATTAAGAACAGATAGTTGGAGCAGTTAAATCCAAAATGCAGTTTTGCTGACAGAATCTATTATACAGTGTTCTATGTGTAAGGATACTAACAAAGCACGATGAAGGTATTTTCACCCAAAAATTGCAAAGCAGTAGCTAAAATTTCACAAAGAAGAGTGATGGGCAACAAGCAGATATCTAACCATATAGAAGGTGATGAGATGTGCAATGCATATGTCAAGCATATTACACACACGCACGCAAATATATATACACATATGTGCATGCACAAGTGAATACCTGTGTTCATTCTTAAAGGTTTCAATTTAGTTTAGTTGGTTTGTTTGTTTTTATACTATAGTAATACTATAGTAATGCCACTAATTATTTGCTCTTTTAAAAAAAACCAACCCTAATCAGGTACATCTGTGAGACAGAAAAATAGTTTCCCTTTCCTGAACAGAATACAGTCCTTAAAGTGAATTAGATAAATTTAAAATCCTTACTATGAACACTTACACATCAACTCAACCTTGAGACTAGACAGGCAGAAAAGATCAAGTAGAAGGATCTTGTTAGAAACAACAGAACATCATGTTCAATAATTTATTTCAAATAAATGAAGCGAGGGCAATGAGCAGATCCTTCAAGTCCTAGGCATACATGTTTGGGCAGAAATGTATTTATTTTAGTTGATGTGACTATTACATGACTTAACTCTCATCTATTAGATCACAGAATCACAGAATGGTAGGAGTTGGAAGGGAAGTCTGGAGATCATCTAGTCCAACCTCCCTGACAAAGCAGATTCACCAAGGGCAGGTTATGCAGGAACACATCCAGGAGGGTTCCAGATGCAGAAGAAAAAAATCCTGTATTAATGCACTAGCAACAGAGGGTAAACACAAGTCAGGACCTTAATCTTGCTTTGTGCATGTAATATTATGGATCAATTGATAATATGATCAATAATACTCATAAAAATATTTTTATAATAATACTTCTTATAAAGTTTTTATCTTCCTTGGTCTCACACAGACCTTCTTGGGTATGACCAAGTACATCTGGGAGACACAGAGCAAGTTAAGATTTTATCGATACAGTTACAATGGTTCCTCAGTATCACAAAGAGTGTAGACTTGTAGACCTTCAATTCTGAATTAGGCTTCCTTGGAAGAGGAAGAACAGCTCAAAAGGCCCTGCTTCTTAAGTTCAGTCCCAACTAAAATTGTTGGTAGCTTTTGAGATCACTGTAGCCACTGCAAGTGGCTAGAGTCACATCAGTGGCAAAATTAAAAAAGCTCCAGCTGAAAACTGCCAGTTTGTACGTGCTAAATAGACTTTTGACAGCATTTTCAAAAACATAAAAGCTTCAGGGGTGAATTAATGAAGGCTAACAAACAACCTTTTTCTTACCTGTGGATTATTTCCTTAATCCACTAGATCCATCAAAAAAAAGAGAGATCAAAAAAGAATCCTTAACTCAGATTTCTAAAGAAATTATTGCTCATCAAGGCCACCTTTTACTTTTGCTTACTTTGAAGGTTGGATTTGTCTTTAATTTCTCTTTGAGGAAACAAACATCATTATCATGGGTATTCACTGAAGGTGATGTGTACTGAGGGCAGGTCACACAACAAATGAGTGTGTGAATTTAGTGAAAAAAGGCTTAACCATGTTAATTTTAACCTAGTCCACACAAGACATAGTGGCAACAAAGGCCTAAGAGTATGGACTTAAGCATGATCTAAAAAAATAAACCTGCCAGGAAGCCCAGATACCTTCTGGCAGATACCTGCCTTCTGTTGGCCACACTAAGTTAAGATGCAGTGCCTCGGTAGATTAATGCTAGCATGGGCATAACTACCATCTCTGACTGCATTTAATCATCCTCTGGAGATTTGTCACTGTGTTTGACCACTGTGATAGTAAGACACTAGGGTATTTACAGTGAGATTGCTTATGGTGACACAGCTTTAGTTCACTTTAAGGACAGCATTGACAGAAACTGCACTGACTAATTCAAATTGCTGGTTGGATTTTCTTTCCTTAGCAGAACAAATGGAGAGATAACATTTGTGCCAGAAATATTACTAGATTTTCCACAGCTCTTACTAAATTTTCACAACATTTTTAGTAGGCATATGAAAACAGTATGGGCATATAATTTTATATATTTCATATTTGTTTCTAGTAGCCAGTCTTGTATACATACAAAGAACTTTTATGCCATAGACTGAAATATAATTGTTTGACCATAGAACATTCCCATAGTAAAAGCATGCCTGCATGCTATTCATACTATAATAACCTTGCCATTTAACTTGGGAGCACTGCACATGCAAATTAAATGTATTTTGCAAAGAACGCACTTTTATTGTTAAATAACACTTCTTTTATTAGAAAACTACTATTTGTCTCCTTCGTTTAACAGCAGAGCACTTTTCTACCTTAGCTGAATATGTGGAATCATGGCAGTTCTTCAATAACGAGGACTATTTGCACTCCACAGTGCTCCCCACAGAATTCACCACCTGGTAGTACCTGCAGTATACTCACCAGTGAGGCCATGGTGAACCCAATGACTTCAATGTAACCATCATCATGGCGCTGAGGCTCAAAGTCTCTGTGATCTCCAGGGTTTCCCCAAGGCATTGTGCCAGCACAATACCTGCAGAAAGAGTTTGGAAAGCAAGCTTTGAGAAAGCAGTTTTCCCTGACTGAGCCTGACTAGAAGCCTAACTATTAGCCTGTTCTGATGTCCTCCAGAAGTGTACAGATATTCATTCCACAATTCAATTCAAGGACAATTAAAAGTTATGCTGACAAGGACTGAACAAAGGGGAAAACCTGCCTCTTGTTTCCAAGCTGGTACAACATCCCATCATAATTTTTAGCAGGTTCTTCTGTGAGGGGGAAAATGGAGGAACACTAGGAAATAGATAACAGAGCAGCAGCACTTTGTTCTCTTCACTTGCTTTGCTTTCTGCAGATGAGCTGTTGAGCCAGAAAGCTGCTTAGTCCCTCTGCTAGGCAGGCATGGGGCTGCTGGAGCAACTCTAGCGTTGGAGCTCCATTTCCTCCCTCCCTGCTGGCTCTGCAGCTCTAACAGCACAAGGAATGCAAAGTGTTGCATAGCTTGGGGAGGCAAGGAGAAATAAGAAGCAGGGACAGATGCAGCTGTGGCATCTATCTTCCCTGCCATTAAAGAATAGATGTAAAAGTGATCTACGAGTGATAGAAGGGGGAACTTTGGAGAGGTAACACCAAGTACAAGCTTGCAGAGAGGGCAGTGCAATACTCAAAAGATCAAGTGCTTGAGACTGCAAGCAAAGCAAAGTGGTAGCTTGTCTAAAGCAGTGGTCTCAAGAGCGGAGTGCATGCACCACAGGGAGTATGCAAGAAAAATCCACAAAAGACAGTTAGGGGGTGTGAATAGAATATTGTTTGTGCCTTTAATAAGTAAGAAAAAAAAACACTAAAAAGTCTCTTATTTATTAAAAGTACAAACTAAAATAGTGCTTGTTTCATCTTTATCACATTCTTAATTTCTATTTTTGCATATGCTTTATGATGTATGCAATATATTAGTACAACAGTGCATGTATATCATTTATAAATAAATTTAGATATATTGGGGTGGTGCTTAAATTTTTTTTACTGATAGGGATGCATAATCAAAAAAAGTTTGGAGACTACTCTCAGAAGAGCAGGAGGTAGACAACTTTAAAAAATACAGTTATATTTTTATTTGTGAGACCTTATAATATGGTGGAAAACAACACTGCTTTCAATGGTTTGGTGTTCCTTTGCCAGAAACACTCATCCTTTCCTCCCTCCCCTGCTTCTCCTCCCTCCCTCCCTCCCTCCCTCCCCCTCAGCCCTCTTTTTTTACACTCTGCTTCTAATTAAGCAAAAGACCAGGCATCTGTTTCTTTACTATCTTGTTGGCAGGTTAGGTGCACAATTTTTGAAAGCATTTTTTAATCGTTTCTACTATCTCTGTGTCAGGATATTCAACTTTCTAAAGGATGGGTTTGCTGCAGCCTGAACTCTAATCCCATTCCCTATTGCTAATTAATGCTATTACAAGCACCTAGCTCTCAAGAAGGCAGCACAGTGACAATATGCCTCCTGTACATTCCCTCAGCCTAGGACAACTTGTAAGTATCTTTTTTTAAAAAAAAAAAAAAAAAAAAAAAATTATTTTATAACTCTAAGCATCTGTCTTGAGCTTACCTGGGTATGTTTAAAAACACTATACACTGGAACTTCAGCTCCTGGATCTTTGGAGTCAGGTCTGTACCATCACACTACAAAGCCAAAGTGACAGAGCACAGAGAAATTGCTGAGTGGAGCCACAGACAAGAGAAGTGTTGCTGCTTTGTAACAACTTTCCCAAGACTTTCCTTGGAATGTGTTGCAAATGTCATGCTCAAAACTGAAAAGTAACAGAGCCATTAAACTCTCACCTCACTCTCTCTCCATTCCCCCCCTCTTCCCACAATACTATGACACAATTTATCATACTTACCACAACTTTAACATGCTTGGATAAATCTCTTGAGCTTCTTTGCAGAAAGTCTGTAAAGGCTGCCTGCAACAGAAATAAGTGCAGGAATTGGCATCAGTGCTTCCTCTTTTCTCATTTCTTATCCCACCACAAAGCTAATTACCAAAATGCCATCCTTTGGTCTAACCAATTCTTTCTTACTCTCAGGAGATAAGGTGTACTTTTTAAAATATTATGATACTTTGCCTTTTGAAAGGTTAACCAAAGAAGGTTCTTGGGCACACAAGGATTTAAATGCAAATTCTTGCTCACATATTTGTTTCCATGATTAAGGCACATGGGTACAGTGGGAGTCATCATCCAGAAAGACATCATAAGTCATGCATCACCAAATTAGTGTTTCTCTTAACCATATTTTAGAATAAAGTTTTGTCCATGTACCTCCTGAATGCAGATGTGGGTAATTTTATTTGCACATTCACACATGAAAATTAATCGCTCCAAATAGCTGATCTCTGCCTTCCACTCCCCATGAACCTACATCTAAGACTATTCCTCAAAGCTACAAAGATATAGATCAGGGAAATTCTCTAGGAAACTCAATATCAATGTGCTTCCCAAACTCTGCAAGAAGCAGACTAGTTTGTTGAGAAGCTGATAAGCCAGAAGCAGGGGGACCAAGACTTGACCAGTGTTATGTTCGGAGAATAACATTTCTCTCACCTGCTAAGCTCTGTAAAACAACAGTGCTTTGGGCACTTGACAACAGACACAAGTGTGGGGCATTGCCAGAAACAGTACATGTGAACTTTAAATTGCAACAGGCAAAATAAACTGGGATTAGCTCCTGTTGTGAGAAACTGAGGGAGAAGATATGTAAGAAAACATTTGAACAATTAAGTTAGCATCATTCTGTAAGACAAACCACAACTCACCCCTGCATAAAACATTTTATTTCTAAATCGGCTGTTGAATTTCTCTGGATTTGCCTCTGTGAAAGGATAAAAAGGAAAAACGTGAACATCCTAATAAAATAAGTAGATACCTTCACATTCCCTGCTAGCACTATACTGCTTTAAGCACATACTCAGTGAAAATATTAACATAAATATATTTTTTTCTGTGTGAGAGTCCCCCATCTGTGCCTCTATCTGAAGATTTCAAACACTGATATTGAATTCTCCCTCTTTCCTGTAGAGTAAAAATAGAGGGAAACATAAGCAAAGATGTAACAAGAATACAATCAGTTAATTTAGCACCTCTCAGATTATTCATTTTATCATCGCTCAGTACCATTTCTGAGACTTCTGTTTCTACCAACGCAGAAGAGACGTTTAAGAATTATTAGAAATTCATGAAACACCAACCCATGCTTTGAATCAGGAGAAAAGCATCATTACAAGATGAAATAGACATTTAAATTCTGATGTGTTAAAAGATGTACTGAGGAATAGACACCTCTACCCAAATATTCCTGCAACAAATAAGTAAGTCGTTACCCTAAAACTTATTTAGAGAGCTGTTTCATTTTGATTAGACTCCGAGTGATGGAGAAGTTTAATAGCCCGGTAGTAATGCACATCTAATAGTTAATTATTATCACTGTTAAATTAAACGTGTGGGGGGGGGGGGAGTCCTATCTTGAACTTTTCAGACTTCAACTGCCAACTGCTAAATCTTATTATACTTCTCTGTCGGATTAAAGAGCCCTCAACTATCAGATATCTTCTCCTTCAGTAAATACTTACAGGCAGTGATTAAATCGCCTCTTAACCTTCTTTCCGATAAGCTAAATGGAGCTCCTTTAATCTCCCAGTATAAGGCATGTTTCCCAGAATACAGGTCATTCTTGTGCCTCTTTGGGAACTGCTTTCCTAGTTTGTGGCATCTAGGGAAGCAGCTCTTCTGACATTGTATTTGGTGGTAGTAACCAAACACCTACCCTTGCTCAGTGACTCCCTATTCTACCATCAGATAATCCTTCCAGCTAAAGCATCACACTGATGTGAACACTTCCAAATTGCCTCTTCTCAAATGCCCACTTGAAACAATGTTTCTAGTTCTTTGAAGTCACTACATCTCACAGGATAAGGCTTCATTTTGTAAGAATAAGATACTGCGTGGGTTTTGTTTAATTGTTTGCTCAGCTACCGCATCATCCATTCGTTGTGTTGTGGGTGAGCCTGGAACACAGTCAGGACCACATCTTCTTCAAACAATTAATTTAACCACATAAATGAATCTCATCTCAATTTCTGAGCTGGCAGCTCTCTACATAAAGTCTCAGGTCCCCATGATAAGAAGCAGGAGGCTTCTGAAGGCTCGGTGCCTGTGCTACACATTCTCTGATGTGGTTATCTCCAAAGGCTCTGGGCTCCACCCACCAGAGCATTGGCTCTTACATGGATCTTACCAAAATACTAGTAAGAACAAAAGCCCGAGTTTAGAACACAAAAGCAGCCTTCCTGAGGTCAGGCACTCAGTGGTCCTTCAACATACAGAACTGCTCCTACTTATTACATAGCAGATGAGCATGGATAGGGAGGGAGGACTGTCTGTTATGTGGAATAGAGCCTAAAGTTGATTAGAGAGCAACTTTGACTGTAGAAGTAAATCACTCACTGCATATCCAAGGCTCCCTCTGTCCTCACCATTCTTAAGCCATCAAGGGAGCAGGAAATGGAACATGTTAAGACTGTGTGTGTAGTGGGGGAGTGTCCTGCAAATGAGCAGTCCTGTAGAGTTGAGGGATAAAATGGCATATCAACAGGGATAAAGTAAATTGCATCTCCCCTGCTCCACCAAAGCATAAGGATAACAAGGGATGAAACTGGATATTTGATACCAAGAACAATTTCTGAAGAAGCAGAGCTGAATATGTTAGTTTTGGAGACAACCCTCAAGGCTCAAACTCATTACTCACAAGAAAAGTGTAGAGGTTGCCATGGAAAAAGTCACAGTCACATACAGATACCTCTGAGACATCATAATCACAGCTTATTCTAAATATAACAATTGATCAATCTCTATTGCATAAAGTGCCCCGATAAGATGAGAGTTCAAATCAATTTGGTGTATTTTGGTTTGATGGGGGTAAGGCATGGTGTTTGTTAGTTTCAATACTACATGTGATTATAATAGCTCCACATAAGCAACTGCATGCAACCACTTCTCTTAACGGACCAAGCGCTACAGCCATGAAAGTGCTTTTAAGATTTTCTAAAGTTTCTTTGGTTTGTCATCTATCGTAAATGACATCAGAATCTGTTTTGCATCGCTTAATTCATAGAATCATAGAATAGTTTGTGTTGGAAGGGACATTTTAAAGCCCTCTGCAGTGAGCGGGCACATCTTTAACTATTAGTTCTGTCCAATCTGACCTTGAATGTTTCCAGAGGTGGGCCATTTACCACCTCTTTGGGCAACCTGTGCCAGTGTTTCAACACTTTCACCACAAAAAGTATCTTCCCTCTATCTAGTCTAAATCCACCCTCTTTAAAACCATTACCTATCACAACACGCCCTACGAAAATGTCTGTCCTTTCTCATAAGCCCCCTTTTTTGCAGTGAAAGGTTGCAATAAAATCTCCCCAAAGCCTTCACTTCTTCAGGCCTAACAACCTCAATTCAGCATGGAAAACAATAAAGCCTGCACACCAGCAACAGTTCCAAGGCTCTAAGCTTTTCTCACCTAAAATACACAGGACTCACTTGGTATGTTTTAACATTTGAGAGGATAAGGAAGACATCAGGACTAATAACTTGTAAGAGCAGAGAAATATGCTATGAAAAGCTCTTCTGGCCACACATACCCACTCACAGACACACAGCTTGCTCTGCCAAGTATTTTTTCACCCATGTTAATTTTTAAAACACTGGCATCTCTGGAATAACATCCATTCTTTATAGGGCTTCATAACTTCATTATTAAGTAATGCCTCCATTAAGTAAGAAAGTAGCCATGCATTTCATGTATGTGCTATATTCACAGTCACATTAGCAGTGCATAATGATATGCATTCATAAAAGAATGCATACAGCTGTCATCATTTCATTCCTGTGCCCTTTTGTGGCCCCTCATTATTATTCCTAAAGCTTGGAGCAGTCTTAAACATTATAAAATATGCATTAGCTCATTCCATCATGTATCCTGCTCTTTATTTAGCATGGCATTAAAGTGCTATCTTTTCATCTTGAAATGACACTCTGATAGCATGAAAGTGAAGATAAGGGAGGCTGTGATTCAGAAAAAATACCTGCCTATGAAGCTGAAATGGCCAAAAGCTGAATACAGACAATTGAACAAGGTTTATACAAGTATGCCTGCCTAAACCATATAAATGGAGTAGTTCACATCAGTCCAAAGTCCACCTGTTAAACCACTTTTGGATCTGTATGGGGTGGTATAACTGCCATCAGCCAGGGAACTAACAAGATGCTATATCAGCTCAAATTCATGACTGTTTGGTGGATAGTAAAACGTTCCACGTGCATAGAGATGCTCTGGGTCTGTACCAAGTCCAACAATACTATGCCATATTCATCCATAGGTAACAGCTGTTCACTTTGAGAATGCAATCATCCCCCTGCTACCGCCACAGCCTTGCAGCTCCCTCCACCCCCTCACTTGCACCTGACCTGCATTTGTTTTTCTTTCTGCTCTTAGTCTGACGTTTCTGCACCAGTATAAACTTCCTTTATACCTGCACTTGCTATCTCCTTCAGAAGATTAAGAACTTTGAAAATTTCCCCTTTTAGCCCTTTTCCTCCAATGAATGTAATTTTTCCTTGTACTTTTTTTTCATTTTTAAATCATAAAGTCCCTTGGAAACTCATGATACAACCACTTCCCTTCCTACTTGTACGTATCTTGGGTATTTATGTTCCAGCTTTCCTTGTGAATTATAAGAACAGGATGTTAAATACAACTCCATTTGTAATTCATAAAATAGTTGTCCATTTCCAAGACTAAGGAAATAAAAGTTTCCATTACCTCTAGATTCATGGAACTCCAGTGTGACATGTGCATCAAATCCAAGGCTGAAGTAATTATTGAAGACATTGAGAGGAAGCTGTAATTGGATAATAAAAAGACACGTAAAAATGACATGAATGATGTGTTACATGACACGCCAGGAATTAACTACTTTTAACCTGGAATCACATGAAAACTGGCAAAGAAGAAAGTGGAATATATCAGGGAAATGTATGCAGAAGGTTGCTCTGAAGGCTAGTAATAACTTGTGGAAGATTATCAGACACAAAAGCCCAAAGAACACAAACACATTTGCAGTGCTTTATGATCATAACTGTATCCCTGTAAACCCATCAAAAGGTTCCTTATGTAGTCATGGAGCTTTCCTATAATGGTGCTCCACTTAACATGTCAATACAAAGATTTTCCTAATTGCCAGCACTTCAAACTGGTAAATAAAACTCAAGCTGTGTTCTTCCTGCTTCACATATCACCAGGAGCAACACAAGTCCCAGACAAGAAGGTCTAATTCTATTGAGGGTGCATGAAGCAGGGAAGCACACATCTGGCCTCTTCATCATTACACTGGCCCAGCAGGGTCGTAGAGAGACAACAGCAGCATCTAATAGAGAAACTGGAAATTATGACTGAGAAGTGGGTAATTATTCACAAAATCATTTTTTAATGACTGTAACACTTTCAACATCTCCAGTCCAAGTGGCATACCATTATAAAAGTGATCCCTTCACATAAAAAATTTTCCCACTCTTCAACTATCAAGATACACTAATGGTGATGATTTGGGGACCCACACACAAAGAAGTGAAATACAAAAATACACTACACCTTGTTGTAAAGTGGGAAACTGTTGGTATCCATTAGCAAAATCCTAAGGAATTAAATTTTACATCCTGTTTTTAGTTTTGCCTAATTTAGGAAAGGATGGTAGTCCCAGCGTTGGTTCTCCTGCCACCCCAGGTTAACTAGAGAAAAAAACAATGACCTTTCAGATAAAATGCCAGGGTTTTTTTCAAGGATTTAGTTCTTGAGATAAATGCTTAATGCCTGGGAGCTACAAACAACAAATAAATGGCTGGTATGCCATGTTTTGCACACCTCTGGAAGCATCGACACATGAAAAAAGCGAAAGGAAGGGATGCAGAAATTTAAAAAGTTTTAGAGCTTCCCCACCCCACGCAGCTTATGGTGTAACCCAAAGATGTTCCTAAGCATCCTATAGTCTCCCTGGGAAAAAGAAGGCTCTAACCTTACGTGCCCCATCCTCCAGCTCATCCTGCGGCAAATCAGGGTTGCACTCAACCTGGAGATTCCAACGGTCCAACTGGACAATGGTCCCATCTTCTACATGGCACAGGATCTTGGACACTGGCTCATCTGTGTAACCCTGATAGCAGAGTGTCACCAGAGCATCAGCCATGGATAGTGAAAGCAAAGCAAGGCGCTCACCAATTACCTGGCAGACCTCCCTCTCTCTGGCCTAAAATGCCAGATTGGATGTTTGAAATCTCAAAATATTGCTAAATTTTTATATATCAAGCATTTCAACAAGCTATTGCTGAGGTACACAAGTCTTGGGCAGGCAAAGCAAGGCCATAAGGAGAGAAACTCAAAGTGCAAGTATATTCCAGTGCCTTGCCTGGAACAACTCAAGAATAAATAGAGAGGAATAAAGTTTAAATTATGCTTAAATTAGAAGCCTGCATATCCTCTCATTATTTGGCCTGAAATACCAGACTGCTACATCTATGTACACTTTTATTACAACACTTACATTATTAGTAATTCAAGATGCCAGACTGGAAACTAAACAAAACCATTCTGCCTAGCAGACCTTGGACACAGCCCTGCCTGTTATTTTAGCCAAAAAGAAGTTCCACTCTACATTACTAAATCAGAGGAGCAAGTTGAAAGCCCGCGTGTAAGAGTACCCCAGTCAGTGCTTACCCCACCCCAGTTGAGGGTGCGGGCAAGGTCGTTCCCAGTGCCAAGTGGAAGGACAGCCACAGGAGGTGGGGGGCTGAGTTGCAGCTCATCAAGGATGGAGAGGATCCAGCCCACCTATAAAATGAGAAATGCAGACAACTGTTAGGAAGATTAAAAGGGATGGAAAAAAGGAAAAAATACCTATTTTTATGGTATCCCCTTTACAGAGAAGACCAAGGAAAACAAAAAGGAAGGAAAAATGAGAGTATCTGATATGTAACTCTACAACTGCCCATCTGAGGTTTCACTTTTCAGAGAACAAGTCCAGCAGTTTTCATGAAGCTCCTGTGCAAGCAGAAGCAATGGAATGTAAACACAGGCTATCTTTAACAACATACTGAGATACTGAGGAAAGGGAGTGCATAAGCTGCCGTTCTTCAAGCAGGAAACGAAAACACATAAAATTACAACTGGTATTATAAGGCTGCCTAAATATTGCTCTGAAAAATACCGTATGCAAAAATGAGTGAATAATATGGACAATTTGAGATAATTTTTTTAAATTGCTGTTATGTTAAAGGAAGCTGAACGTTTGACAACTGTTATGAAAGAAGATGCAAGAAACACATTAAAACGGCATGGAATCTCAGAGCATGTCCTGGCACAAAGGGTCCAAATGCAGCCAAGCATGGGCTTGCCCACAGTATTCATAACAGGAGACAGAATAAAGAGTCCCAATAACTTCACTAAAGAGTGAACTTCTTAAAGGGTCCTTTGTCATTAGCCCTTTGTCATTGCCACCACTGACTTAATCATAGAATCATAGAATTATTAAGGTTGGAAAAGACTTCTAAGACCACCAACTTCAACTGTCAACCCAACGCCACCATGATTACTCAACCATGCCCTGAAGTGACATGCCTACAAGTTTTTTTAACATCTCCAGGGCTGATGACTCCATCACTTCCCTGGGCAGCCTGTTCCAATGCTTGACCACTCTTTCGGTAAAGGATTTTTTCCTGATATCCAATCTTAGCCTCCCCTAGCACAACTTGAACCCATTTCTTCTCATGCATCTGTGCCTCAGCCTCCCACTGGTACAGGTAACGTTACAACACCTACCACTTTTGTAATGCTTTTAACTGATAAAAAGAAACTTCAAATCAGTAATTTAGAAGTACAACATTGCCATTTAACTTAAGGTCATTTCTAAACCTTGTACATTAGTTTTACAGTCAGAGATGACACAGACTATCATTTCCCTGTAAACAGAAAACTCCTGACTGCTTCCTGAATCAAAGCTTTCCATTTATGCCCTGAAAAGGAACAACAAGCAGCGATGATGGAAAAGTTACAATAAGTTCTGATTCACCTCAATAATGCAAGGTAACATCTGGTCTCACTGAATATTCAGGAGGTCCATTTGAGCCAGATTTTTCATTTCTAGATGTAATAGCTTTGGGAATAACTAGATATTAATTTGCTTCAAACTGAGCAAGCAGCAAAGGTAACAGTGGAGTGCTGCTCATACTAACGAGAATGTGCTGCCACCTGCTGCTTGCACTGCTCAGCAGCAGGGAAACAAAGGACGCTCAGACTCAATGTAGTTGCATTCGTTTCTATTTTAATATTTTTTAGGATTAATCTTCATCCCTCCCCCATTAAAATATTGGCTTCCTCAGATGGAAGAAAAAGACTTCCAGAAACACACTGAAGCACTTTGCAGCATATGCCTTCAGCTAAAGCAATGCTTTACATGTTTCTCAAGGAAAGTTCACAATTTAATCATAGCTTTTTTTTCCCCAGGTACCGGCAAAACAGTAGTCTAATCATGGGGGTTTTTTTCTTCACTCTTGCAGGAGAGGCACTGGTATTAGTAACCCTAACAGCTGGGGTTTCAAAAGATCCTGCAGAAGCTGAACAGAAAGTTGTCCCAGAAATTCAAGCAGAGGTGGGTTAAAGATGGGAGTTCAGCTCACTAGCGAAAAAAAAAGCAATCATCCCAAGTGCCCTAAACATTCACATATATCTATTGTGGCCAGCCATTGCACCTTGCAAGCAGGAAAGCATTTTCCATATCATACTTACTGTTACAACTCTTATCAAATACCTATTTTGGGGACCTGAGCTTCACAGAGATTAAAGGTCGGGTTTTGAAATGTTTTTATGTGGCACAGACTGAGATTTACTGATTTACTGAGATTTACAATATTCCTAAATACTGGAAAGAGTAATGCGGTTGTAATACCTCCATTACCACTCATGGCCTCCAGACTCTGAACTAAAGAGACTATTTCCATCTGAAGGTGCCCAAATCCTTTAAAGATCTCACCCTATTTGCTTATTCAAGAACACAGAGAAATTCAGTAGCAAGGAAAAATACTGAATCTGGATCTGCCCAATCCCAGGCCAGTAGTATGACCAATGTAATAACTTTCTTTAGGCATAGAGGAGACCCTATCTGGCTGTATTCAGACATCACGGAAACAACAGCAGAAGGGAGCAGAAATTAAGATTTAATGGCTCTCAGACACTAACTTAACCTACTAGACTCTCAGATCCGTGTAAATAATGAGAGGAGGCCAGCAAAGTTAGTCTTTAGTTTTTTAAGCTGTAACAAATCTTTATGTATAAAGCACATAAGACCTTGGACATTAGGATTTGGCCCCATCACTATGCATGCCAGGCCACACAGAGTTGGGTTTTTTTTTAAAGTAGATTTCACAAGTGTAAGGTACATAATCTGGCTCTGCAGGCATTGTGAAGTGGGAAACCCACAACTGCAAGGAATTTAATCATTTGGCTGATGACCACGGGGCTGCCAGGTGCCAGCCACCTACCGTCCCATCCCCACCACAGGCCAGGATCCGCAGGTTTGGCACTTTTCTGTACAGCTCCAGCCTGACCAGAAAAGGGAAAGAGAAAAGAAAGGGAGGGAGTCAGAACAATAATGCAGGCACTTTTAAAGCCATTTGCTAAGTGACAGTTTAACCTCCACTTACTGCATTTTTGTATAGTCATTACTAAGCACATGGGTGGAAGCAGAAAAATATAATAAAATAATATCTCAATGTTACCAAAAGCCTCAGCAGTGAGGACGCATTAGCCCCAACTCAACTTAAGCCCTGTGGCTCACTTCTTATCTTCACACACACAAAACCACTAGGATGTGAAATGAGGTCTTCTTCCATAGTTAGGCAACACCTCCTGTGAAGTATTTAATCAGTTTAGCATGGTCCCATGCTAAATCGGAAAGGCCATATTCTCATGTTACCTCTGGAGATTACAAAATCTTCAATTTTTCTCTTCTCCTAAAGTAAACAAATATAAACAATGATGTTTTTAAACAACATTTAGCATGCCTCATCAGGACTTGCTGAGCCACCATTTCTGAGGCATGTAGAACGTGACAGCTTCTTCAACTGGTAAATATTTTTGCTAACACTACAGAAGGCAAGAACATCTAATGGAGTTCTTCCTCTGAATATCTAAGATACCAACAGGAGACCCAAAGTAGTACCCGTGGAAGTACTCCTTCTGTTGTGTGAAAGAGACACATAATGAAATACCTCCTAATGGAGTAGGTACAGTCACATGTAGAGAGCTGAGTGACCAGGGGATCTAAATCCTCTATTTAACTCCATTACACAGCTCTTAGAATTGTATGTATACCTTAAAGCTTCTATACATGATGAGAGGATCAGCAGTGGAGGTGTTTCTGTAGGAACAAAAGCTTGGGTACCTTGAATAGCAAATACTTGGACTGTTCTTATACAGGTAAATATTTTATTTTACATTACTACTATCTTTTTGTGCTGCCTAATTTGTGAAAGTAGTGCTGAACAGATGTTTAAGTAAAACAAGTATCCCTATCTCAAATACCAGAGAATTATGGTCTCTGACCCCTTAGCAGAGACAATCAGCCTTTTAGAGACAGGTCCTCCCTCCCTTGAAAGAGGCTCAATACTTCAACTATTGTCCAGATAAGCTAAGTTAGTTATTCAGCAAGCAGAGATAGCTGCATGCTGCTGTCATGTGTGGAAATCTGGAGGCAGCCTCATTCCATTGTAATGCTCAGCCACTAGGGAATGGTCAGGCACTGGGATCAGCAGTAAGTCTGTCTTGAAGTCATCTGGAACTGGCTCTGACACAGCGGCAGCTCCTGTTGTCTTCTCACAGAGGCCATCCCTGTAGGCCCCACCCCCCCACTCCCTGGACACGTAAGCTTCATATAGTCTACTAATATATCCACGCTAGACCTTTGTCTGCTTTCCTGATTGGAAAAGAATTATGGCCCAAAGTGCTGAAGGCTTGAGAACTTACGCATCTCTTGGCCCTTCCTGAGAGAGATCAAAGACCTGGCGTGGATTCAAATACCACATAAACATTTGGAGAACCTTGGTGCCCTGGGAAGATTTAAAAAAAAAAAAAAGAAATCAAAGGAAGTGAAATTATGAATAGTTTATTGATTATTTGAAATACTAGTGTTCATTATTCATTGTATTTGGACTAGTTTTCTTTCTTCTGTGCTTTAAAAAGCAAACAAACCAAGAAAAAGACAAACTAGAAAATGATGTAGCAGATGACTCTTCTATAGAATAGCAACCCACCAATCTGGGCAGGGTGCACATGCATACATATGGACTAAATTTAACAACACAGGACACTAATGGTTCATAAGAACAGGCATTTGACATCTGACCAAATGTTCAGCTCTCACAGAAACCTGTTCTCCTGCAAGAATAAATCTCTGTTATCTCACACCACCCTCAGCTATCCATGACAGCAAGAAGTTAAACAAGCTTATAGGTAAAGTCACCATCATGTGGAACAGTGACTTACCCACCATCCAAGCTATGACACCACTTTATCCTCCACCATCACCACCATGAACACTCATAACCGTAGCCCTCTACCATCTAATGAAGCAGGAGTCAAGCACTCTATGGGCTACAGCTGGTCCAATGCTCCCTCACTCAGTGCAGTGTGGCCAGGCCACCACCTAAACATATAATTTCTTTCTCAAACTTTTGGGTTCATATTCCAGACA
>JAVSBS010016376.1:3092-15688 GCA_033124195.1 Coracias cyanogaster | reverse complement strand
CACCCCACCCCCTCAACCCCCCCAGTGGAAATGAGATGATATATCAGCCCTTTTCCTAAATTCTGCTTTCTTTTGAGACCATAATTACATAATTACAGTGTGCTAATGTAGTTGAAACAGGTGTTGTAAAATAGCGTTTCTTATTATGTTTAAATTTTACAGTCTGCACTTACAGTGTATAAAAGGAACAGCACTTGGAACTGTGAATCTCAACATTTCCAGATTTGTAATAGCGTTAAGACATTCCACCAATATATTTAGGATCTTACATGGGCATACTAGACACTTCTAGACAATGATCGTTTTGATTTGTTTTCTACTTAACGCTTCAATTTTGGCTATGGATAGTAAGTAGTTGTATTGTGGATGCTTACAAATGGATACCAAAATTAAGACTTTTTTAATGCTTTAGAGGAAGAATTTGTTTGCTTGTTTTATTGACCTGTATGGTAATCTTTTGGTTCCCAAGCTCAGAGATCTCGTGCTGTTAGGTGTTATTAATGGAGAAACTGACTTTGGGACCTATTTAGATAGCGTAGAACAAATTTTCAATTTTTTTTGCGTTTTTAATGTAATCATTTTAGATTACTCATAATGCAGTCAGTGTTCTTACATATGAGGTGACTAACCAAAAGTTTACTTGGATTGTGATTCTGTTCTGCTGATACCTGAAGAAAAGCAAGTGGGATTCACCACGTACAAATGTTATGGTTCTTTGTCTGAGGGGCACACGCAATCTGGGTGGTTTCATTTACATCTCTACTGTTGCTATTCATATATACTTCATTTAAAACTGTGTTTTGCAATTCTATTTCAGCAAGTATGAAAATGAAGCATCCTATAAAATAACCAGTAATCTAGTGATTTGAGTGCCCACCTGGAAGTGGAATACCTGAGCTCATATCTCTTCCCCAAACTGTATCATGTACAAGCATTTGGGGAAGGAGGTAAGAATTAAGTGTTGTGTTGGCTAAGGGTGCAGCTGCATTAGAAGGATCCTGTTCCCGAGTCACTACCTTTTGCTGCTCAGGGCAACAAATCCCAGGGTACATGTGTGAACTATTGCTTTAGAATTCTGCAGTATCCATGTTCATCACTGCCATTAAGCTTTGTTGGGGGAGGCACTTCACTTGACCTCTACCCTTTCAAAACCCTAAATATCAGAGGAAACAACCATTCATTTGATATTTATATAGATAAGAATACAGCTTTATTCTCATTTGACATTTATATACACTTACTTTGTGGTTTTTCAGATAAATGTCAAATGAAAGGTTTCCAAATCTGACATTTTTTAATAGTATGCCTAAAAATGTTGCGGTCAAGTGAAGGACTGTGATTCATGTGGCACTTAGAGTGTTCTACCTGTCTTCTGCACGCAACCTGAAGGCTAATGCCAACTAAACAGAAATCAGTATGGTAGCACTTAACCAGAAAGAACAGGAGAGTTCTCTGGGGAATCACTCAAGCAAACCCTCTCATTTTCAGGTGGTAGACATTCTGAGTCTTACCATTAAAGAGGTGAACAACCATTTTAACTCTGTATGACTCCAATACTTTCTAACCAGGTTCTTCTAGATATTTTACACGTGGAGGGTTTAATGTTTAATACCAAATTTACTTATTTGTAGACATTTAACATTATACAGGATTTTGATTTAGCAGAGTGATACTGCAAGGTACTAAAATCACAATACATATGCAAATTGTGCTTCACAGAATACAGGAATTGCACTAAACGGTTGAACCACAATACAAGTGTGATTCTCATGACTGGTATTTATAATATGCTCACTGTTAGGACACTAAGCATCCCCAGTTCCCAGGAGTGAATATACTCCCCTATGTTAGTCTGGCCAACTCAGGAAGACACTTGCACTCTTGATTAACTCATGCGTAAACATCTACCCAAACAGTTCATTCACTTGGTTGATCAAAGGCCACCTTCCAGTCCCGTTTGTGCTGAGCTAAGCTCAGGTTCCTTTATAACAGCTATGGTCACCCACTCCCTTCATTCTTCCCTGAGTTTCATGAGCACCTTCATCCATATCCTGTGGGTCTCCTCCCCTTGTATAGGCCTACTGATCAATCACAAACTTATAGACGAGTCCTGTTCTTTCCAAGAACTAATAGGATGGGCATTACATCACAGAAAAAACGGATAACAGCAAATCAAAACCAGTGGGACGCAATATAAGCAAGTCAACTACCATCTTTCAGGGATTTTTAACTCTTTGCCTAACAGATTAACTTAAACTTTCTCTTCCAAAAATATGCAAAGTTCACTTGTGATCAAAGAGACAGTTGTTCTTGAGTTGGTCCAGCAAGGGAAGATGCTATTCCATCGAGATTACTTCAAAAGAAGAGTTTGTCAAAGGCATATGGGATTTCTGCAGCATTTCTTCAATGCTGTTGAACTCTAGTGTTGATATTTTCTATGTGTAAGACCTTGAAAGGATATGAGTAAATAGGGACAAGTTTGCAGATTTGTCAATAAATAACTTAGTAATCTATTTAACAGTCATATGAGCCCTTTTAAAGAAAGTTTCAGCGAGAGTTTGCCTCACAGGATTTTCTTTTGCTCTTTTACAGGAGAAAGGACCAAGCCCTGCATTGGTTCATAGAGGTACTTTTATTTGGTACAAACAGAATTTGTTGCCTAAAGATTAATAGGTCTTCTAAGAATGCTCTAATTTATAGACACAATTACTTCTGCTGTCACTAAACGTTACTGGCCAACAAGATGTCACCATTGACTTTTTGGTTTGTATCATCCCCAATAAGCGACCATTGATAAAACATATATTAATAATATATTAACATTGTATATTTTATGTATACTCTGCAGTGAGTTATGCTCAAGAAAATCCAAGGCCTCTAGTACATTGCAGTGTTTAAGACACACTCTTACACTCTCGGGCACAGGCCATAGCACTAATTGCCAGCTTCCCAGACAGAAAGCGGCTTGGGAGCAAACAGCCTCTTGCTCTCCTGCTTTGGCTCTCTTCTGCGGGCAGTCTTAGGGAAAGACCGAAGTAATTTCTTCCTAGGGTAGGGACTATCAGCGAATGTCATTAACGTAATACCTCCTTGGAGCAAAGAGTTCTGGAAGAGAACAAAGGAGCAAGCCATCGGGAATGCTCCTGGTACCGACTATGAATGAGGTACTGTGTAAACTTTAAATACATAGCGTGTGCGTGAGAGAAAGAGGGAGAGACAACAGAACTTGTGAGAGTGCAGATGCAGATGATATTTTTTGTTTTCAAGTATATTTACCACCAGATGTGGTATCTACAGGCAGTCCTTAGAGTTGCAAGAAAATATTAAAAAATAAATAATAATTGAGAATGTTGTTTCTTCTTTACTGATTACCTTTAGCTCAAACACCTCTATGAAGCTGTGTAGATAATCCTCAAGTACAATTTGTTGTGATCAGTAGTTTTACTGGATGGTAGTTAATTATGGACAATAATAGGCAGGAAAATAGATTCTCTGCTTCAGCTGTATCTCTTTGTTCCACTTACTTTCTCACAAGTAACCATGCTGTTTGTAATAATACAAAGAAATTTTGCTTATTTGAGACAAGTGAGCTTCTTTTCTGCAATTTGTTTATAAACTTTAGTCCAAAGATGCAATTGATATGGATTGAGCTACGGATCTATCTCTTCAATAACAATGTGTATTTCCTTGTGAGGTATTGTTGTACTGAATCTCTGCTCTTGTTTCCATATGTTTATGTAATCAAGTATATAGAGTTATGTCAGCCGTTCAAGGGGTGTTTTATTCAATCATACATATCACCCTTATGCTGGCAGCATGCCCAGAAGTATCTCACTGCGTTTCAGACAATGTTCATGAATTGTCATTAATCACTTCCACAGAACAAGACAGTGAAGACAGTCCCAAGTGAGATAGTTTTTGTTTTCACCTAGTTCTACATGCTTTTTTCTCTTGGAATTCTCCACTAAAAAAGGGCTATTCACCACTGCCCCCTGTAATCCTCCGCTGTTGTTATCAACCGTACCTACTAAATGGCCATAAGCCCCCCCAAAATCTAAACGCTCAATCCTTTAAGCTCTGCACTGAGATACCTATATACTGCTGAAGGTGGCTTGGGCCCAGCATTAGAAGCTTGTGCTGGTCTTTAAGGTTATATGCCCACCCACCCCCTCCAGAAAAGGAAACTAAAATCAGAATTAGACTGATAGCTTTTGAAATAAGAATATACTTCAAAAATAATTTCCTATTGATTATTAAAAGGCGCTTCTTTTGCTTTAAATCATAAGTTTAAGGATAAATCACGTAACATCTTGAGGCAGGCAAAACTCCCATTACTGACATTTGGATTTTTTTCCTGAAAAGGAGTTTCACCCATCAAGAATTTTTAATTATAGTGGCTGATCATTACAACATTGCAGATGTGAGCAAGCATAATGTTTAAAGGCAGAAAGAAAATCTGTACAGTGAGGACTCTTTTCATTATTTTGATGTATGTGCAGATGAATAATGGCAAAGTAGAAGAATGCTGGAATGAAGAATTATGAAACCAAGGAGCTCTGTATTTACCAATTAGTATCTCTTGGTTATTTTTTTTGGTCTTGGGGATGGTAAGGGAGACAAATCTTGAACCTCTTTTTTTTCATATCATTTACCCCTATAATATATTAAAATGTGTTTTACCACATAGACTAATCACTAGAAGAGAAATCTGCCAATTCCAATACAGAACATTTCCAGCGTGGGCCCTGATCAGCACAGCACTGCAAAGAACAAAACAAAACCAGCTATCTCAAATAAGTATCATTTTTGTTGTTTTTAGATGGGGAGTTCTGAACTAGATAGAAGGGTTTGTCTGAGGTTTGTGAGATGTGAATTCCATGGAAATGACACAAACTGAACTTGGTTCCAGATCAGAGTTAACCATTAGACTGGTGTTCTTTTAATTCGCAGTGCATCAATAAGGCATTGCTAAGGATGCTAAAACTGAAACCTCACTAAAAATGTTAGGCCTGATTTTTGAAATAAACATGACTTTAAAATAGATGTTATTGAACAGTCCTTTGTCCTTAAATGCATGGACTTTTTTGCTGCTCTACTTATTTTGTTTCATTCTGTTGTCACAGAAAAAAAAAAAAGTCACCCAAATTTCCTTCCAGGTTTGGATTTTGAGTATCATTTAGCTCTGTTGGCTAAAAAAGAGCTATCATAGGGAAATGCAGATATTCAAACTTTATGAAAACCGTTAGAATTTTGCTAAGAGTGGTAAATATAACCAATCTTTTTGCCATAGGATTAAATAAACACCAGAACTGGAAACACTGGTGCTAATCAGGCTGGTATCTGGTTTGGTATTCTTCCTTTAAGATAGCAAATAGTCCCATGGAAGACACTGCACACTGGTCAGCTGTATAGTCCTGCTCAACTCTTCAGGAATTGTTTGAAGCATTTTTTGATTTCTGAATACCAAAATGGTAAAGAAGCATTTTCCCTCTATAAACTAATTGTAATGAAAACTTACTTCACCACAATGTCTACGTTAGATGCTAGGTATGAAGTAGACAGCTTTCATATATGATTTAGATAGATTCAGATTAAACATATCCTTGCATAACTTGAGAAGTTTAATGTTATTGCAGTTAAAAGGACTAATGAGTTATATCTGTCCTTACTGTATCTTTTTATCCTTATCTCCTTTAAAAAATGTATTTCTAAGCTAACATTACAGAATAACATACAAAATAACCTGGAAAACAGAAAAAAAATTGCTTATTATATCATTACAAAAAAAAAAAAAGACAAAACAGTAAGAGTTATTAGAGAATTAGTTCAAAGATACTCCACAGACCTTTAAAACCCCATTTTATGTCATCTGCCATCAGCTAAATTTTTTTTTTTTTTTAATTCATTACCTATCCCTATACAAAGAAACATTTTCACATGGATTGGAACAAATTAGTCTACACTTCTTCAAAAAGTGAGTACTTTGAATGAGCTTAAAAGAGAATAGAAAGAAAACACATCAGAACATCCCTTTTAAACATCAGATGGATCAGTTAGAAAAGAATGGTCATTGCCACACTTGGAATTTTGTTATTCCATGTCTGGGTCAGGTTTGCCTTCTCACCATGAAAATGAAATTCACATCTGCTTAAGCTTTTTAGTAATTTAAAATCCCAACCACTGAAATTAGAAACAGGTGCCAGTTAAATGAAAAGGCAATGGAAAAAACCCTACACAATATGTTTTCCATAAGATTGGGGAAGTGTAAAAAAGAGGAGAAAAAGATTGTTTCAAGTTATACAGTCAGATAATCAAGGAACCCAAATTAAAAAAAAAAATTATCAGGAAGATAAGACAGGACCTTTAATATTATTTCATCCTTACATGTTAAGACTTGGAGTTGCATGGCCAGCATCACTACTTCTCCATCATTTATATTTCTTTCAAAGAATGTGAGGTTAGAAGATCCATTACAGTTTTCTAGTCTGGTCTCCATTCTGGATGCATTTGACTTTGGGGTTTTTGGTTGTTTTTTTTTTTCTTCTTTCCTCATGAGAGACATGTTCTGTCCATGTGAGAACTACTGATCATACATTGAAACCTCCTATACAAAATAATCACATCAGCAGCAAACTATGAACACTAAAGAATATCTAAAAAGATAACCAAAAGGTAGACAGCACCAAAATTTTAAAGGGGCAGCTGAACTGGCTAGATCTGGAGAAGGGAGGACCAGATTTGAAACAGTACAAATGTTGCTGTTCTCACAGGAGTTAGGGAATACCTTACTGGCTAAAATTTGTTGGCAGGAAGTTATTAAAATATACCTATAAAAGTAAACATATATGAGATTATTTCATTTTTAAAAAGCTGTATTAGAGGTACGGTTTGTTCAGATAAAGGGGACCATCCCTATCCTGACAACAATTAGGCTTCAAAAAGACAAGTTGGATACATAGCACGTCATTTAAAGGCTATGCTGGAATAATAAAACCTGACTTTTTCTTGCTAGTGAAGAGCCACGTTTATAGCCAGAATGTTAGGGGGAATGATACTGTCAAAGCAGAGAAAACAACTAATAGAACTCTAAATACCTAGATCATGTGCATAAAGTTTTAATTTAACAGGACTGGGAGACAGGGAAGAGTAAACCAAATAGAAACTGACTGCAGTGTTAGGGTCAGGAAGCATCAGGGCAGGGCAGACTGTGTACCAAGCTCTTTCTTGATGAAACAAGAAACTATTGTATAAACCCGCTATTGTATTCAAGTCAAAACATATGGTAGAAGGAAGAGGAGAAGCTGCTTGCCAAGCCAAATACAAAGAGGCTCTGCTCCCGAATTTGAGGAGCAGCAATAGTTGGGAGAAGAGCTCAAATGAGTTTTTCTCTGATTATTTAAGAAATATTTATGATAGCTCTTTTTCAGAGAGAAGGGGATTATTGGAAGATCACACTACTGCTCAGAGTTTCTTAAGAATAATTACTTTCTTCCCTATTCTGCCCACGTGCTCGATACTATGTCAGCATGAAAGAAGGCCCAGCTCATGTTTCAAGTAAGTAATTTTTCATTAACAGAGTCATGAATCTTGTGACAAGCAGCAGCAGTCTTCAAACTGCCCAAGCTAGAGTTTCTACCTCTCATTTATTCAAGATTCTTATTATCTACAGTAAGTTCTGAAAACAATCCATATCATACAACTGAATTTGAGGATAAGAGATCATATTTTTAAGGAATTTGGCCATACAACAGTGCTACTATACTCTGAAATCTGCTTTCCATTAAATTTTATTGTACTTGGCCTTTTAGCATATGGATTTTGGTGAGATGTTAAGGAACACATAACTATTGCATTTTTTGACATATAGTGAGGTAACTTCACTGATAATTAGATATTCTGAAATTAGGTTGATCTCAAAGATGTTCACAAAACCTAATATATGGTATTTTTGTGGAAAGTATAAAAACAGATCATCCTTTACCTGATACCTTAATGATCCACATGTGTTACAAATGTCCTCCTTATGAATGAAAATTTAACAGTAGTTCTTCATTTTCAGTAGATCTAAATTAGCATGTTAAAAAAGATTGTTTCACCAGTTAAAGAATGTCAACTTTTGAGAAGACATCTGCAGCCCATGAATCTCATTAAATTGGCCTACCCTTTTATTTGTCATGAAACAGTAGTACACGACGAAAATCATGTCCCTCCAGTAAAGAAATAGAAGCATTTTTAAGTCATTGTGGGGAAATTTGCTTTTTCGTTTACTACCATTCACCAGCTAAACAGGATTCATTTTTGTTAAACTTTTCCACTAATCTTGAGCATCAGATTGAATCCCTCTCCTCCATGCTCTGTTCTCTTACTTTCTGATTTTGGCTTTTCTTCCAAACGAACTTTGGCTGTAAAATGAATATTTTCAGCACCTGAAATCTCAGGAATTTCCTGAGTTGAGCCTCTGTTTGGTTACCTCTGGGGAAGATCTGCCAGTCAGGGTTATGGCACTTGTCAACAGAGGTCTCCATGAGCAAGAAGGCAACAGAAAGTTCAGCTCCTTGGGAAGACTGTGTCCTGCAGCGTCCCTTCAGTTCTCAACTTTCCATTTCTAACTCTAATGAATGCAGGCGTGACAGGAGCACTCAGAGATGGGTGACCCTCCAGTGATAGAGGCAGAACACAGTAAGGGCAATTAGCTCTGAGATGGGAAGAGGGGAAAAGCTGTTGTGCAATTCACTGTGGAGTATAAGACAAGCCAAAAAAAAAAAAAAAGAAAAGAAAAAAAAAGGGAAAAATTTGCTAACTTAACTGAGTGTATACCTCTGGAGGAATTCCCAGCTCCATATTAGAACAAGGTCTATATGGGGAATAAAGGCCACAAGACAGTGATTTTTAAATCTTAGTTTTTAGTATATTGTGGGTTTTTTTTTCCTTTGGCTGAATTAAAATTCAATTTTTAAAATTTACTGCATAGAACATATGACTGAAATACGTGTGTACTATCTTATATGCTGCTTCTCTCAAAACAGTAATTTAAGATGAATCTCATTAAAAACCCTCTTTCTGAACAGATAAAGCAATCTGTAATGTATTTTTAATGAGCTAAGGTGATTTCTTGCTGTGCAAATGTGCCTAGACCTGTAAAAGCACCGTTTCCGTTCTACCCAGAGAGGATAATGATGAGGGTTTATCAATCCATCATTGTCATATTTGCTGGTAACACCGACCTAGTGAGCTACATAGAAGAACTGGAAACTCCTCTGCCAATCAAAAGGTCAGTATTGCTGTTCTGACATTGCATTGTTTCGTTGTTTGAATTGTTATGTCATTGGCATAAACTCCCACCATCTTGTTTGAATTATAGCTTTTGGTTGAAATAATAATGATTTTTTTTTTAACTTAGGCTGATGATCACATTCAGAACAGCACCAATCAGAACTGGGGGAGGACTTTCTTGGGTTTCACTGTGCTCTGAATAGTTTCTCATGGTCAGAACAAAATCAGACTCTTCGTTTCCAAAAAGCTGCTGTCATGTTGAAGCAGCTTTGTAGGAGACATAGAATCATTCCCTTAGCAGATTTTATTTCTCTAATTTTTTTTCTTTAATCTTTGATCTTGATGGAAGTATGAAAAGGATTTAAGAAGAGCAGGAAAGGTGTTCTCAAAGCCCCACGTGAAAGTATTTTTAGAAAACAAGCACAAAGAGAAAAGGCTGAAAAAATAACTGAAATACAACTTCTGAGATACAGAAATATCCCCACCGCTGATTCACAAAAAAGTGACGGGAAACAAATACCCCCCAAATTCCCTTAATCCCACCTGAACTTCTTTGGTTCCACTTAACATGAAACATTCTGGATACCTTGGGAAATTTCTGTTATCTTTATGTATTGGACACTTTGGATTGTATTAGAATAAGAAGATGACAAAAAATGCATTATTTTATGTATTTTTACTTTAGTGCTGAGGTGTTTAAATTTTTCCGTTGGTTTCTGATATTTACATGTTATTATTACAATTATTGTCACTGGTTTGGGTTTGGCTTTTGTTTTCTTTTTACATTTGAGTCATGGTAAGAGGTAGAAGTTCTAATCTGGATCACAGACCTATTGCAAATTTATTTTTTATTTTTTCTGCAGGGGTTATATTGTTTTTTACACTAAATACATTCTAGTAATTTCTTATTGTCTTCCTAATTTTTAATTTATTCTAGTTGTGGGATTATTACTCATATCTAAATTTAGCAAAGCCCTACAGTACAGAGATATCTAATTTGATATAAAGCATTGGAAAAGTTCAGATGTATGTAAAATCCCCGCTTTTGGGCACACTCATAATGTAAGCAGAAACTTTCAAGGAAAAGGCGTACTTTGATCAATGGGCATTTGAATTAATATCTAAATGGTTAATGTATATTGCATACAAAAAGATAGATCTGAGAGACTCTTGGAAACTACTTTCCTTTCATCTCCTATTTGTTGAAAAATGCTTCCATAAAATAAGGATTAATTCTAAATTGGACTCCAAGAGGTTTTTAGCACTGCTAAATTTGCAAGAGTATTTTGTGAGTTGTTGGCACTTACTTTTTTCCAGTTGGGACTTCTTGTGGAAACACACATATTTTTTTAAATATCTAAGGCCAACTTGTTAGCTAATCAGTGATAACAAATATTGATCTCAATGTGCAGATTCTAGACAAAGACAAGGGAACTGGTTTAGGAGCATTTAATTTCAATGAATGGACATCACAGTTTTGACAAAAACTGATCACTGCCATCTTTTGTTGGAAGAGACTAACTGCAACTTTCAAATGTCACAGTCATAGAATGGTTTGGGTTGGAAGGGACCACAAAGATCATCTAGTTCCAGCCCCCTGTCATAGCAGGGACACCTCCCACTAGACCAGGTTGCTCAAGGCCCCATCCAGCCTGACTTTGAACACCTCCAGGGATGGAGCATCCACGACATCCCTGGGCAACCTGTTCCAGTGTCTCACCACCCTCAGAGTGGGGAATTTCCTTCTAATTTCCAGTCTAAATCTACCTTCTTCCAGTTTCAAACCATTACTCCTTATCCTAGAGGGTAGATTTACATTATCTTTGTAACCCTCCTCTGGACCCACTGCAAGATGTTGTCTCTGTTGTCTCTCTGTTGTTGTTAATGTTCTCCCTGTTCTCCCACAGGGGAAAGGCTGCTGGATTATGGCAAGATACTGCTGCTTGGGTAGAGAACCTAGTTGTGAAAGTATGTAATTTGGATGTGCATATACCCAAGAGCTGGCCATTAAACAACATCAGAACAACCAGTGGGTGGACCAGGCTGTCAAGATTAGAGTGGCTCAGGTGGCTCTGGATGGCAGCATAAGTGTGAATTATTTCTAGCTTGGTAGGCCCATGACACCTCAGGTCATCAAGGAAGGAATGCGACATATAGATGGGCTCGAGATAGAGGGGTGGACTTGACCATGGATGTGAAACATGCTGCAATCAAACAAGCCGAGCAGTTAAAGCCCCAGTGGTATGGAGAACGATGACTGGAATGTAAATATGGAAAGGCCTGGCAGATTGACTACATCGTACTGCCGCAGACCCACCAAGGCAAGTGCCATGAGCTTACAATGGTGGAAGCGACCACTGGATGGCTGGAGACATATCTAGTATCCCACGCCACCACCTGGGCCTTGGAAAGCAGGTCTTGTGGCAACATGGTACTCCACAAAGAATTGAGTCAGACAACAGGACTCATTTCCAAAATACCTTCATAGACATCTGGGCCAGGGAGCGCAGCATCGAGCGGGTGTGTCACATCACCCATCGTGCACCAGCCTCTGGGAAAATTGAATGCTACAATGGACTGTTAAAAACTACACTGAGAGCAATGGGGGGGTGGGATCTTCCAGCACTGGCACAGGTCTAGCAAAGGCCACCTGCTTACTCAACACAAGAGGATCTGCCAGTTGAGCTGGCCCTGCCCAGCCAAAACTCCCATGTGCTGTAGAAGCTGATAAAGTCCCTGTAGCGCACCTGAAGAGTTTGTCAGGGAAGCTGGTCTGGGCTAGTCCTGCTTCAGGCAAACCCATCTGTGGGATTGATTTTGCTCAAGGACCTGGGTGCACCTGGTTGGTGATGCAGGAGGACGGAGATGTCCAACGTGTACTGCAAGGGGACTTAATTTTGGGTGAAAACAGCAAGTGAATTCAACTATACGCTGTTCATTGTTAAATAACTGCTGGGTGTGACATAGATGATGTAGAATAAGTGGTGGGTAATGTCCTGGTTTGGCTAGCATAGGATAAGTGTTCACAATCAGCTGGAAGAGACCGCAGCCGGGAGAAACAACTGAACCAGCCCATGGGATACTTGATCCCATCCTGATGTCATGTCAGCTGTATAAGGGGAGGGCTGGTCCAGGGAAGCGGGGCCTGTTTTCAGCAAGTGGCTTCAGCGGCAGCTGGAGCAGGGACAGCGTGTCCCAGGTACCCGGCAGAGCCCCGCAGTTTGCATCACTCGCTTTACAGATTATTTCATCGGTGGTATCATTACTGCTGTTGTTTCTTCTCCTTGAGTTGTTCTATTAAACTGTCCTTATCTCAACCCATG
>JAVSBS010016375.1:0-19273 GCA_033124195.1 Coracias cyanogaster | reverse complement strand
GTGCCCCCTGGGGGCAGGTGGAGGACGAGGCGCTGGTTCCAGCCCGGTGCCGGCGGGAGCTTGGGGGCTGTGGAGGCTGGCACGCGGATTAAGCGGCAGGAAGTCACTGCGGCTGTGGGGGGGGGGCGGGGAGTTCTGTAAATACCCGCGGGCTGGTTTGAGGAGCCCCAGGGGCCGCATCCGGCCCGCGGGCCGTAGTTTGAGGACCCCTGCTCTAACAGGTCTATGTCCTTCTTGTGCTGTGGGCTTCAGAAGTGGACACAGTACTTCAGGTGAGGTCTCACCAGGGTAGAGGGGCAGAATTACCTCTCTCAATCTGCTGGCTACACTTCTTTTGATGCAGCCCAGGATGCAGTTGGCCACCTGGGCCACCACTGCACATTGATGGTTCATGTCCAGCTTTTCATCTACTAGTACCCCCAAGTCTTTTTCCACAGGGCTGCTCTCTAGCATGTCCTCTCTCAGCCTATATTGATAATGCTGGTTGCCCCATCCCAGGTGCAGGACCCTGCACTTGGCCTTGTTGAACCTCATGAGTTTCACCTGTGCCCACCTCTCCAGTCTGTTCAGGTCCCTCTGGATGGCATCCCATCCCTCTGGTATATCAACTGAACCACCCAGCTTGGTGTCATCAGCAAACTTGCTGAGGGTGCACTCAATGCCACTGTTGATATCATTAATGAAGGTATTAAACAACACTGGTTGAAGTACAGACCCCTGAGGGACACCACTTGTGACCTTTTTCCATCTGGGCATCGAGCCATTGACCACTACTCTCTGGATGCAACCATCCAGCCAATTTCTTATCCACTGAAGGGTCCACCCATCAAACCTGTATTTTTCCAACTTCGAGAGAAGGATGTTGTGGGGGACGGTGTCAAAGGCCTTGCAGAAGTCCAGGCAGATGACATCCATAGCTCTTCCCTTGCCCACTGATGCAGTCACCTCATTGTAGAAAGCCACTAGGTTGGTCTGGCAGAACTTGCCCCTAGTAAGCTGTGTCCTAGCCAAGTTGGATTTACTGTTCACAGAATATAGATGGAGATCATCTATTTTGGATATGTCAAGTTCATTCAGTTTTTCAGCATGTCCTGTCTGGACAACTGTGGATAGAAATACAGGAGGAAAATCATAGGGCATGCAAAAATTAATAATGAGATGAAGAGTCACTGGTACTTTTTCTTGAAAAGCTAATTCAATATGACATATGAAAGATACATGGATGTCAGAACATCACAGAAAAGAGGACATGGAGCAGCACAAGCAGTCTGAAATTATTGGATGGATCAGGTGTTAGCCAAGAGGTAGAGGTCAGCTGTGGAAGATGGAGATCCAGTTGATGTGCTCCATCCTGAACTAGAACAATGACCCTCAATAGCAAGTAGGTACCATGTCCCACTTGGTCCTTGTTTTCTCTGCTAGAAAATGCCAGCAAAAGAAGCTTTCCTACTCTGGATTTTTCCATCTGGACTTAATAACCTCAATCCTCTCACTCAGCTCAGGCTTGGCTGTGATGTGCTATAGGAGCACAGAATGCAGAGCATGCTGCTGGACCTCCGTAAATATTAGAGGATCACAAAAACTTTGCACTTGGTGTTCTTTCCTATGTTTGTGGTTTGCAGCCACAATGAAATGACACAAAGGCTGAGATGATAAAGTGACTTGTCAATATGAAAATGTCCAAAATGTACTTTGTCCTTTCATAGACGGATGACATCAATATGAGCGGGACCTCCCAAGAGATCTCTGTCATATTGACTTAGCCACTAGGAGCTTGGGGTTGAGGTGAGAGACAGTATTAAATTTTAACCACTCTTTAAATAACATTTTTTAAATCAATAATGTGGGTCCTGAACCCTCAGCTTTCCCGTTGCATTTGGTTTCACTGTGAATGCCATGAAGATGAAGTTTTACCTCCTCTTTTTTACCCTATTTATCTGGATTCAGGAGAAGCATGGCTTCAGTCTTCCAAGGTAAATATCTGATGGTGCTACTGGGCTTTCAGCATGTCCAGAGCGGAACAGGAAATGTATTGAGGCAAAATAACTCCAAGTTGCATAAGAAAACATTTGGCAAAGGTTGACATTTATTTATTGCTCTTGTAATTGGATATGTGGTTCAATTTAACATATAGATGGTGGAGGAAATGAAATTATTCTAAGTTTTCTTTGCATCCATAAATCCTATGTTTTTAATCATATTAAAACTATTCTTTTCAGTCTAAGTGCAAATCAATTCTGTTCATTCAGTGCTTCTGAATGCCAATAAAGGGCATTCTGAAACTTAACGGGAAAAAATAATTTGCTTCATTTGCCTTAAAACAAGATCTTAAATGAATTACTTCTTGAGGTAGAAAGAGAGAGCATTTTAGAGAGTGCTAACAATCTGTTTTCTTTCTGAAGCAGCGCTTAGGATTGTTTTTCCAATCATAAATCATTTTTGAATAACCATTTGGTACTTGTACAATGTTTCAGACACAGCTTTATTGTTACCTATCGATACACTTCAGAAATGCCCTGAAACTAAATGCTTTCCTAAAACATGAGAACATATGTCAGAGATGAAGACAGGCGAAGTGCTTTTATTTTCTACATGTACAGCTGGTTTAAAAACCTGAAATGTTTTAATAGGTAGAACTAAAAGGATAAGCCCCTTGTGTGGTGATATTAAGCAAGCTGAACAACCGACAGAAACCACAACTGAACACAACCTGCTCCCAGGACTGAAATACCTACACAAATAATAGTGAATTATGTCTCGCAGCCCTCCTGCAACTCCACACCACACACCAGTGGCAGACCTGAGAGAGGTGAACACCATTGTGTTCATGCCTTAAAAAGAGGATATTTCATCTCCATTTGTGTTGCAATCATACTTTTTTGTGGATTGCTGTGGAGGTGTGAGGGTTACAGCAGAGGGACAGTTAAACAAGCTTTTAGGAGAATTCAGTGGAGTCATATTGCTCTATGCTACCTGAGGGCTCATTTATTTCATGTTTAAATAAAACACTGAATATCTGACCCTTACAGAAGAATATGGCATTTCCCATTGGAAAGCACAAGTCTAACCCTCCCAGCCATGATTACGAAAGTGGCTAAAATAATGAGATTTTAAAGGTGATATATCTGACTTTTTACTTTTATTTGAACGAGAGTGTTAGAGGATTTAACGGTCATGTATTACAGCTTCCCTTGCAATACTGTGATGACTGCATCCAGACTTCTTGAAAAATACCAAATATTGTAAGTCTTGTGAAAGAGCTGATGGCACTGGAAAGACACCTAGTTCACTTGTAGGGAAAGGGCAAGCCTGGAAGCTGTTGAAGAGCCAGCAAGGTGGGAGAGAAAGAGAGTCCACAGGCAGACATCTCTGCTCCAGGCAGACAAACAGTTTACCTGGTCCAAGAGGATAAGACCAGATGCTGGCAGTACTCTTCTAGTGACACTACCTGCTAAGAACCAGGCTAAGACATTCAGCTGGACGTAAGTAGAGAAGTCTCTCTTCTGGAGATGTTAGTCAGAAATAACTTTCAAGCTTTAAATGAAGTCAGTCTATGAGGATAGGGAGACACATCAACGCTGATGCCTTGTTTTTGTGGGCCTATGTGATATGTGATACTGATGTCCTTTCTAGTGACTGAGAAATGCAATGGAGAGCAGAGATGATGAGACTGAGATGCCTGCAGAGAGCTGGCACTGACTTATGTCTATCTGTGAGATGGTGGTCAGGGCCCCTGGATGGAATTCATCTGACTATATGGGATGTCTACATAGTTCTGCATGGGAAAGTCCCCTTCATCTTCCTGTACAGCTGAGGAAGAAAAATATGTGTATTTTGGTTATAATTCATTCCAGTTTAGTGCACACATCTAAATTAGGTCAGGTTAACTGGACCCTGAAAGTGCCTATTTCTTTATTAGGAGAGTGACTAGCCCAGATGAAGATAGCAAAACCATCTGAAATGAACTGTAATGCATCCCACTCACTGTCATAGCTACAGGGTAAGACCTAAGCATTGTAGTGTGGAGATGGAAGCTGGACTTCTATTTACCCAGAAATAAAAGGGTAATAGAAAGGGAATGAGAGTGGTTCTCTTAAGGACAAACTCAAAGAGCAACCCAGGAAGCAGAGCATGAGGACAGAAAGTGAAGGAAAAGAGGTGTGTTCATGACAAACATGTCCAGCTGTATCAGGGCAGCAGGCAGGGCAAGGAACCTGGAGGTGGAGAATTGTTTCTGAGATTGGTATAAAGGCAATAATTAGAGCTTTTGTCTCGGTGTCTTCTAACAGGACTGGGACAGAAGACAGATGAAACAGGGTACACTGCCAAATTGAAGCAGAGGAACTGAGAAGCCCAGTGACTACAATTTCAGCTGTTAATACTTCCCATGTTAAACATGACTACAGGAGCAAGGACAGAACTTGGATCTGCTTGTTCAGTGTATTGAGGTCCAACCAACAAAAGCTGTAGAGGAATCACTGGTAGCTACTACCTGTCCAGCACTTAGCACACTTAGCTGAAGTATTTGCGCAGTAAATGGTGGGGTACAAATACACACCAGCTTCCTCATTCTGGTACTCTCAGGCTGTGGGAATGAGAGTACGAAACCAGACACAGCCGCTGTTTTCTTGTCTCCCCTACGAAGAGACTTCCATAAATAAGAGAAGACAAATTCACTTTTAAAGTAGCCCCAAACACATGCTTTAGAGAGCACCTGCCTAATGAAATAAGCAAACTGCCAACCCTACCTATCCCTGATTGCTCTTTCATGCTCTGTCAAATGATGGTGCAGTCAAAACCAGGGCTGGCATATTGTTGGTTCTGTATGAGAAACAAATTTCCACTTGGAGCCTGGCTAAAAATAGAAAAGATGACTCACCTGGTTGCCAGATGCTGTCAGGCCTCCGCTTGAAATCAGTCACAACAACCAGTTGTGACACTCATGTTATGCAGCTTGAAAACACAACTTTTGAGAGCCCTGCCTGTTTTCTTTTCAGATCAGTCTTTGCAGACAGAGCTGGCAAAGACTTCCACAGTGCCTGGTTTATGCACTGCCACCAGCTTTACACAGTTAGGGGGCTGAGATCGACCCCAGCCCAGAAAATGGAAATAGGCATCTGACATTCTGCCCAGTCTTCTCCTTCTACCCACACAAATTACTGCAATTAACTATCCATTGCAATTTTGAACTACATGGCTTGCAGGGCACTGAAGATCAGGGCTGGATTTGCAATGCAAAGTGGTACTTTTTCTTTCCAGAAAGTGAATTTTACTTCTGCCACCGATGATGAGATCAAGTATAGAGCGGCTGGGAAGCACTATCTCATGTACAGTGTATCCAGACCATGAGTTTTAAGTAGAACAGAAATATAAGTTACTGGACAAAGAGAGGGAGGACAGTAGTACAGATCAAATGAAAACATACCTGGCAGAGGGACAGAAATGAGAAGATCGGAAAAATGGAACTGGAGTAGGAATGATGTAGCCTCTGCACATCTACAAAACATCATGTTTGGCTTTTGCCAGACAGGGAGGGCTCACATCTCTGCTGTAGTGATTGAGACAGAGAAACTCAGGGGAGAAGAGGAGAGCTGTCTTCCTGGTCTAGGCTCGTTTTCCACTGGTGTTGCTGCACTCCAGGTTAGTTAGGATTGGTTGCTGTTGTGCTGGTGCCAGCTCACAGGAGTGGTCTCAGTGTCCAGCAGCAGATATCGGCTACCAAAGCCCTGCACCACCTCTTTCATGGATTTTACTGATTGGCAGAAGCAGAGACTGGAACAAGCATTTTCACTACTGAATCTTCAAGTTCATGGCAGCCAAGCCAGAGAAGATAACAAAGGCCAAGCCTGCTTCTCTACTTTTGTGTGACCTAGAGTAGTTCCAAGTACCTGTGCTTTACCTAAATATCCTTCTTTTTCAGGGATGAAGTTTTGTGGGCTCTCCCACAAACAGACAAACAGGTTGAGGCCCTTCAGGATTTACTCAACACCACTGAGGTAAACAGATCCCTCTGTGTCTCTGGTCTCTAGGCCACATTCTTCTCCAAAGTGCACTAATGTTGTTCCCTTCCCCTACTCCCCCTCCATGAGAAAGATTTAGCATGCTTTCATTCATTTTTCCTAATACAGCAACTCAGAAAATGCTTGGTTTTCATTGCTCTGCTACCTTCTGATTTACATGAGGAGACCCCTCCTTCATGTTATAGTACTGAATTATATCAGAGCTCAGATTTCTGCAGTTGATTTTGTGTATTAAGACACTGCAAAACTGGCAAAACACCAACACACAGTAAGTAAAAATACATATGCTATGGAATCTCAGCTCTTTAGACCAATACAGTCTTGAAGATCAGGACAGGATTTTTGTTGTATTCTTAAATCAGCATTTAGAAGATAAAAATCTCTTAAGCAATACTTTTTAAAAAATTATTTCTTACTTATCTTTCGTTAAAGAATACAGTACTTAATTAAAATGAGGCATCTCTTCCTCTTCAAAAGCATTTGCCCAACCACACCCTCTCAGTTTGAAGACAACACTCTGCAACAAAGGTGTAATCATTTCCTCAACCAACATAATTTACAGGATGACTGAGAGCTTTGAATGGTGCCTATGCCCAGGCTTTCTGTCTTTCTTGGCTCCTATTCTTTTTATGTCCACCCCAAAATCCCACTAGTCTTCTGCCATCCCTACCAGCATCTTCTGATCCTTCCCTTCAGTTCTCACAAAGCTTGATAATCTTCCTTGCTCTTTTCCATCTGAATAAGTCAACTTACATATCCATCTCTTTTGCTGTATCAAAATAAATATCTTCTCCTCTATCTTTTCCTCACTATTGTCATTCATCACTTTCTTGTATGCAGGAGACCCAAGAAGACACGAAGAACAACTGCAGAACATTCAGTGCAGAAAGAGCATGTGGTGGTTTCTACCAAGTAATTTATGTGAATATGCAAACTGAACACTTTTCAGGTGTTATAAACTGGACATTTTTTTTCCATGGCTATAAATTGGGCGAGTTATAAGAAAAGGGAATGGGAATGGGAGAAGGAAAGGCAATAGGAAATGGAAAGGCAAATGGAAAGGGAAAAGGAAAGAGAAGACACAAACAGTATCTCCCACCAAATTTTAATGGTTACAATCTACAAAAAATAAGCAATTGAAAATTAGCATTAGAAGAATTATCAGGCTAATTATAGGTGCTGCTCCTGCAACAGCTGGAAAGCAAAAGCCTAAACCAAAGGAAATGCTTTGTTCCTACAGCACATATATTGCATGTGGCAATCCATCAGAAGACACAGACGCAGGAACACCTACAAAAGAGTCTTTTGTAGCTGTTCCTCGGGCAGTACTGACCATTGCTGATGATGGGTAAAGAGACCAACAATTATATGCATTATCAGTTTCCCATTCATTGCTCCTCTGCCACTTCACCTGTGTCAATCCAGAGTTTCTTAGTTTTCCTTACTCTTAATTCACAGAATGCCTCTTTGGTTACACCAAAGAGAATCTAAACCTGAACTGATGCATATCAGAGCAGACAGCAGGCTAGCCAGGGCAACAGGGAAGTCAGTGCTGGGGAGCTAAGCATCCAGCTTGCTTTTTGGATGGGTTTTCCAAACAATGCTGAGCGATCTGATGCTGTTGCCACCCTGCTAACAGCATCTGAGATGGCCACACTGAGACTAGCTCAGCCATTTCTATAGCACATTGTAGTCATATATCCAAGAGCCAAGTATTTTACCACTCATTGTTCCAAAGTGTTGATTAAAAACATGGGTTAGTTTTCTGTATGATTTTGCAGACATGTTCCCTCTGAGAAATGAGTATCAGTTGACAGCTGATACATGCCTGGAAACATGGTGCCCTAAGTTTAATATAATACTCCTTGTGCAACTGCACCAGAAATGAAAAAAAAACCCAACCCTGTTGTAGGTCTTAAAAAATGCATCAAAGAATTATGTTGACCTTTTTTCTATTGTAAATTCATGCCTAATTTTCCGCTTACTGTCATCCCTAGATCTGTTGTTATTACTGGTTCTAAAGTTTCAGTCTTCTATTGAAAATGTTGGCTTCTGATTTTATTATTGTAAAAGATTCAATTTTACCTAGAAGAATCTCATTTTCTTATTTTCCTCCCATTTCTAATCTCTGTAGTGCTGCTTCAACTTGACTTACACTCAAACCCCTTCTGGCATTTATTTCCTCCCTGATCAAAGTCATCCGTGAATACAATAACTACAAAGACTGGTCTGATCTTCATTAATTCTCCAAATACCCTCAGGGAAAATAACTCCGAGCAGACTTGAAAACACATAACATAATAACCAGCAAAACATACCTATTATACTAGAAGTACTATCTCAGAAAAGGTTATGTTTCTGTCTTTGTTCTTGATTTATGAATTTATGTGCAGAAGTCATTATAAACATTTCTTAAATACACACGTTTCATTTCCAGCAGTAGCAGAATGCTATATACCCAACACAAGTAACATTAAACTGCTTGTTACAAGCGCAGTAACACTCTCAAATTGAAAACATATGCTTTCACTATTTTCAAAATACTTATTAAATGTTAGCAAGACTATTTCTTCTTTCCTCAGTAAAAAAAAAATATGAAATCTTTCTGGAAACTTTGCAGGTCCTTCTCTGGCAACCTGTTGTGGTTGAAAATATCCAGAAGGACAGAGAAGTCCATTTCTATGTCAGGGCATCCAGCACAAATAGCATAAAAGCTCAGTTAAGGCAACTGACCGTCCAATACAAGTATGTATTTTTCATTTGTTGTCACGAATGTTTCTCTAAAGTTGTTTGTCATTTATTTAACAGAAGGTTGTGCTCTTTCTTTGTTATTCAGAGTCTTGCTAGGAGATGTTCAAGAACTTATTGAAAAACAGACTATCAATGACACAGTCAACCCACGCAGATCTTCATCATATTATGAAAACTACCATTCAATGAAGGAAGTAAGATATTTTTGTTATAATCTTCTGTCGATTCAGGGGGTGATATTTGTCTCACAGTTGAGAATGGAGATAGGGAAAGAAATCATCACCAGGTAAATAATCACCATTGTGTTGCTCAGCCACTGAGAGTTGTATTTGCTGTAATGCCTTTACAGAGAAAGAAAGAAGCACCAGACAAAATCTGTGGTACATGTATTGCCTCAAACTGCCATTCAGATGCAGTCAATACAGAAGAAAACTGAAGTTGGAAAACAACATACAAATATTTAAAACAGGAAATGAATAATCATTTAACCAAATAGAAGTAAAGAGGAATTTCAGGGCTGTACTTGGACTGTGTTATGACTATAGAATCATAGAATTATAGAAACATTCAGGTTGAAAAAGACCTTTAAGATCATCCAGTCCAACCATAACCCTACTCTACCAATTCCACTGCTAAACCACATCCCTTAAGAACCACATCTACACAACTTTGAAACATGTCCAGGGATGGTGATTCAACCACTTCCCTGGGCAGCCTGTTCCAGTGCCTGACAACCCTTTCAGTGAAAAAAATTCCTTATGTCCAGCCTATCTTACTGTTTGTTTTACGAGAAACTAGACTTAGGCAAGTGGTAAGTGGGCTGAATTGCTAGTTTTAATTTCCCATCAGCTAAAGAGGCAGGATTTGGGGAGGAAGAATGAATTTAAGTCTATACCACTTTCAGGGCTGAAGGAAAACAACAGGGGGAAGATCTATTTACTAACTTCATCCTTGCAGATATATCATTGGATGGAAGAAATAGTGAAAGACCATTCTGATCTCCTCCAGAAAATATATATTGGATCATCATATGAAAAACGGCCACTTTATGTTCTGAAGGTACAGCTGTGACTTACTTCAAAAACTTTCCAAGTACTAATGTAAGCAAGTGATGGGGCTGGCCAGAACACTTTCTTAAATCTATACTTATATGCATATTTTTGTCATTTTCAGAAGTTGACTAAGTTCTTCTAGTAAGGTACATCACTTTTGCAAAGGCATTTAAACACATTAGGTCCTTTGTTGGGTCACACAGAAGTTATCACATCTAGGCCATCATCTAAAGGCACGAAATACTGGCACAGTGGATACCCTCCTCTGTTGAATATAAAGCCAGTCTAGTTTGTTGCCCTGCATAGTTGGTGATTTATTCAGTTAACCTCAGGTCTTGCTGTAGTCTTGGTGTCTATATTAGGAGCTTGCTGTAAGCAGTCTGAATATGGCTCTGACTGAGTGAACGTACTGATTGCTTATAACTGACAGCAGCATCCTGGTTCAGCATCAGTCCAAGCTCTCCCTACAAGATACTCTTCTTCTTCCATCTTGGTCATCTTTTTCACTTCCGCTTTTACGTGGTATGCTTTACAATCGTGACATTCTAATACAACTTCTCTTTTGTCAGCTTTCTAAAAGTCAGGAAAAATCCAAAAGTGCCATATGGATCGACTGTGGTATCCACGCTAGAGAATGGATTTCTCCTGCTTTTTGCCTGTGGTTCATAGGCCATGTGAGTACATGATCACATCTGATTACTGTTTTCAAAGCAAAGCAAAAAATTTTGATGCCATTTACCTTCTCTGTCCAATTGCACCCTAAGCTCCATAAAGTCTTAATCCATCTACTTTCACTACACCAACATATGATACCTGTGACTAGTGTGTGTTAGTAGACAGGGGAGGGTGTTTGTGTATGAGAGACAGAAAGTCATATAGATCGAATGCAAAAGAGCTCAGATGAATTCCCAAGTATGAAAGAAACTTCAAAGAACGTGCAGCAAATTCAACAGAGACATTTACAGTTATGAATGGTCAGGGATGGAGAGGGCACGCCAGGAAAAACATGTATTTGGTAATCTACTAGGGCAATGTCTATACTGCCATATGAATCCAAGGAGTCATCTTGGCTCTGAGTCATGCAGCCCATGGTGGCTCATCCCCATATTATTCCAGCTGGCACTGTCTGGAGTAGACCAGAGGACACTGAGAGTGAGCTCAAGCTGTTCTACAACCCTTGGCTCTTCTCTGCAAGCCTTCCTAGAGCAATAGGTACCCCACACTTGCCTGCTCCAGGCATGACATAGGTCCACACCAGCGTGCACACTGGCAATCTCTACTTAGCACTTGCTGTGACATGTCACCTGCTGCTATGTCTGCGGCTACTGCTCCTCTGCCTCCCACCTCTGTATTTTTGATTTGTGCTTCTGCCTTTTTCTGGATCTGCCTCATTCAGAGAATGAGGCCACACAAGACACCTTCTTCTGAAGGTACCATTCCTGCTGGAGACACCTTGATTTCAGACATTCAGAACACAACCAACAAATGCCAGCCACACACATAGTACCAGTTCATATCTGTTTGTGGAAACTAGTAAATCACTGATGGGATGAGGCTGTAGTATGAGCTTAGCCCAATGGTCAGATCTGATCTTTAATACCTTTAATATCTACACTGCTCAGGGTAGTGAACAAAGGTATGCTGAAAGATACAACATCCCTGGTTTGCACCTAAATCTTAACATATGTTGCTTTAGTCTTTCGGAATTTAAGGCATCTCTGCCCAACTCATTATGCTGAGCTGCCAGCCCAGTTCCTAGTATGGATCAAGAAAAGGGTCCTAAGGCTCTTCTGGCCCAGACAAGGTTACCCAGCTTGCTCAGTTAACATCCTGAGGTATTATTTATTGTTACTTTTTCACAAAAGCAAAGTTCACAGTAAAAATAAGCTAGATGAGATTGAGAATTCACAGTCACCAGTACTGTAGCCAGCAAAACAACACAGATGAGTCCTTGAAACACGAATTATGGTTTGGCCATCATGGAACTAAATGATTATGATGATAATAATAAGAAATGTATTTATTACTGTCCTCAGTCACAACTATAGATCCTCAATGACTATAACATTTGAAAGGAGGTTGCAGGAGTTAGGGACAGATGCAGCTGAATGTACCTTGTGGCCCGCCCACTGATAATCCCAGCCTTCAAGTTTCCCTTGGAGAGAAATGCATGCTGCTCCAAATAATTACCAGCTGTGCTGTCACTTTGCTAGTGACATGTCCCTGTAGCATTTTTCAGATGTAACAAGCGGAACATTTAGGTTCTCCATCCCCTTGATCTAATTTACATGTTTTAAATTTAAATCTTCTTTCTCTATCACTTCATGAAGTAACACTAAAAAATCTGACATTAACACACATCTGCACACATATGCTAAAATCACTTCCTCTCTCTAGCAAATCTCAGGCATTCTATATAATGGGTCCACTCTTTATCATTTAATTTTATCGTTAAGATTGTAGAAAGATTGACATTTCTCATTTAGCAAGAGAAAGTCCATTGCCTGAGGAAAACTAGGAAGGATTTAAAATGAAAGAAGGTGGTTTAAGTAAGGCATAAAGAAAAATAAAAGGTATGATTAAGGACTCAAATATAGTCTAATAGTAACAAACCCACTTATTTAGGTTAAAATTTATCCCTGTGTCACAGACCAACAACCAGGCTAGGTCTCACTAAAGCCTTCAAAACAGGCTGTGAGGGAAAATTAGCAATGTAGATCTTAACCGGCTCTTGGCATCCAAGTGCATTGAACTCACAATGCAGTCAGAAGAAATAATGTTATGTACAGCAGCCATTTGAAAAGTCACTTGTTATTTTGGGGCTTGCTTTATTTTGTGCTACTTTTTTGATATTTCAGGCAGGAGGAAGGGTTCCTATCATTTATACAAGCAGCAAAAGCTCAAACCTTCCTATTAATAGGCTTCAACCCTGTCTCATGACCACCCATGAACACTAAAGGACTGCAGTGTATCTAATTGACTGTATTAGTTCAATTCATACCCTCTCCCTGGCACTTCCAACCCAAAAAGCTCCGTTGTTATTTAGCAATTTCTCTGATGTCATGCGTCTCTGTCAGGAGGTAGACTGGTCTGATAATTGTACAATTATTTTACATATGCCATCAGGCACTTTTCTAGGAAGGTAAGAAAATGACTATTACGAATGCTTTTAATAAGTTTCCCCTGTGCTTTACAGGCAATCCATGTGCGTGAGAGAGATCAGACCATGACAACGCTTCTGGAGCACTTTGATTTCTACGTCATGCCTGTGATAAATGTAGATGGCTATGAGTACACATGGAGCCATCCTTCTGTACGTAGAGTTTTTCTGATAAGCTGTGCAACGTACTGATGTGCTATTTATGAGAACTCTCAGTGTGCGTGCTCAGGGCATCATTTCCATCCTGGAACTGAACACTCAAACTCTTAATCTGTGCTTGAAATTTGTTGCATCTCTGCCCTATTCGAACCGCAACAAATACTGGAATTACTTGGCATTTGACCCACAGTACCTTTGTGTCTTCCAAGCTGCTGCAAATGCATTTGGAAATGATAGAATCTTAGGATTTTAATATTTCCAGATATCAGAGAATGTCTGCATCAGCCTTCAGCAGCAAGGTTACAAATACTGGCACAACCCAGCACAAGCTGCGTAGCGTGCTACACCGCATAGAGCACAGCCAATAACTCACTCCTTCCTCCTGCAAGGTAGCCCTGCTCTCTGAGTACTTTTTGTTGCAGATAAATGAAGGTACAACAGGTATCTTTTGTCTAGGATTTTATTTATTGGTTGGAAATTCCAAGCCATTGAGATGGTTTATGGATTTTTAGATCCTTCACTCAAGTTGAAAAAAAATAAATCTCCTCCACTCTTTTCAATCTTCAACCCAGCTTGGCTCACCTTTGTACAACTATGTATATACACCTCAAAAGCTGCACACCAAATTTCCAACGTTCCACATGCTGTCAGCAATGCCTGCAGAAAGGCCAGACTTGGACTCCTAAACTCACACACTTGGCCAAACTATATGACTTCTCCCCTCTTTCCACAGTCCAAATCCATTGAAATCAGACCAGACATGACCACTTCTCACCTACCCAACATTTCCTCTCATCATCCAGCCTCACTGGCAATCAGATGGCGGTTTTATAATCTTCCTTGGTCTTTTGCCTCTTCACTGGCACATGACCTGTAAAGGAACAAGCGGGAGATGACATTTAACTAATCAGTGAGATGGTGCATCTCTTTCCTCAGGTTTTCCCCCTGAACATGGCTTGTGTGTCTCTTTCCATAGAATCGGCTGTGGAGAAAGAGCCGCTCATTACATGGTAACAGCAAGTGCATCGGTACTGACATGAACAGGAACTTTGACGCAGGCTGGTGTGGTATGACATCATTTCCTTCCTATTGTACCTCTGCCTTACTTTTAGCCTGTAAAATTCTCTATCTTGAAACATTTTCATTTACCATTTCACAAAACTGATATAAAGCAAAATGCAGCTGAATATTTGTTATGAACCAGTGAGCACTTGAGACACTTTTTGTTGGGACTCCTTAGATGCCAGACCATGGCTCTTCTCCGCATGATGACGAGAGAGTGGGACTAGGACCCTGGATCCTGCCCATTGCAGCACACCATGACATACCTGGGGCAGGCTGTTGGTGGGAAGGAGGAAAGAGGGAAGAGGTGGCTTTTGCCATGTCACCCAAGGCCTGTTGCACCACCTAGTTGAATAGATGCTCTACCATGTTCTATGAACTGATCACCTCAGTCATCCTTCAGTAATGCTTAGCTGACGAAGATGTTGGTTGTCAAGGCTATACCACATTTACTTACCCACAGGCACTTCAGTACTTGGCAGATTTTTAATAGTCTTCAGAATAGCAATCTTAAAATGTTACCTTGTAGGTCAGATCTGGCTTCACTCAGCACTGACACTAATGTCCTGTATGACTTTCAGTCATTTCAGTTGTTCCAAAGTGGGAATAAAGATTATTTACCATCCGTGGCTACTATATGGAGAAATACACACTTTTTTTCTGGCACAAAATTATTAAGACGGGTACCAAATACATAGATTTAAAAGCAATATTCAGTATAAATATGTCATAAAACAGAACTTGGATAAGTCTGAATGAATAACAGCAAAAAAATGATGTGATACAGATGGTAGCTTCAGGGAAAGGTTATGTAATGTAGTGCATTCAACTTGTCAAGCACTTTTGGTGATGAACAACTTCTGAAGCAGAGAAATCATTCTACTTTACAAAGAGCAGAAGGATACAGGCAGATTAGAAAGTTCTCCCAATTAAATAAGTCTTTGAACAAAATGTACACCTTCTTACAGGGCAGAAACAGAACATCTTACTTGAGTAACTAGGGAAGTATTCATACTGTTTTTAGCCTTGCTACCCTCTTCTCTTAGACACGGTTGAAAACATAGAAGAGAGAAGCCTCAGCACCTTGCAGGGGCACTGGAGAGGAAAAACTGTACAGATGAATCTAAGTCAGGTGCTCACAACAGAGATGACTGTAAGGATCTCCTAGGTTTCTACTTCTTTTAGTTATACAGTCAGTAAAAGGCAAAACCCCCCAAATCCTTGTTTTGTTAATTAGCATCAAATATTGTTTATACTGATTCAGATACATTAGCAACTGATAGGAATGGTTGAGCAGATTTGATCCAGAACACATTAACTGTAGAATCTCCATTATTGCTGCAGCTGTGCAAAACACCAAGAGTTCAACAGGATCCTCAGAAGAACCAAGTTGGAGTTTTACACTTTATAATACTGTTGTGATTGCTGTTCGCTGTGTCAACTGAATAAAATAACACAGTTGTGTTCATGGGAAATGACCACAAATTAATGAGAAACTGCAATTTAATCTTTACTCACATACTTCTAAACAGAGAAGAGTTCCTGTCAGGGGTGCCAAACGTTCAGACTTCCACTGGCTTCAGATTTGCTTCCGAATACACTTTGTGCCACTGCAAAATTCCAGGCTTGACATCTATGCATTTAATTAGAAATTAAATGACATTTAACACTAAAGAACCTGGCTGCTTCCAAAAAATTATTTGGTCTTATTCCAAAGACAACAAAAGTGGTGAATCCTAGTTGTCTTCTTTTGTAGCTTGTTCCAGTGCCTAGCATTCCTTCAAACCTTCATTTTGCTTTGTACTTCTTCAGCTTCGAACTAGCAGCTTGCTTTCCCCCAACAATAAATAATCACTAAGAACTGCCTTCGTTTCTAGATTTTCAGAAGGAATCTCACAATCCTGTTCTTGATAAACTTAAATGGAGCATATTCATCCTCTCCTCTAAGACTTTCTATCCAGTCTTTGAATAATATTTTTTCCTCTATCATCTCGCATTTTTTTCAAGAGTATAGTAGGTGAGAAGTCCTTGTAGGCTCACACCGATTTCTACAAGCATGAGAGTTCTTTCCACAGCATGGCGGAGTCCACAATTTCTTGTGTATTAGCATCATACTCTGCTCTTTCACTAGAAATACAGAAGGAAAGAAGTTAAGGAGTAGCACTGTGCGCTTTTTTGTTACAGGGAAAGGAGCGTCTTCCTATGAATGTCATGAGGTATACTGCGGACCCTACCCAGAGTCTGAGCCTGAAGTGAAAGCAGTGGCTCGCTTTATCAGAGACCATAAAGACATAATTAAGGCCTACATAACCATGCACTCCTACTCCCAGATGGTATTGTTTCCATATTCTTATACTACAGACAAAAGCAAAGATCACGATGAGCTGGTAAGTCTTCCCATCTCCCAACGTTTCACATTTATTTCAGAACCTGCTTGGTTTGGCTTGTAATGAGAAAGTCATTGTGTTCTAAGGATCAAGAATTAGGAAATGAGATTCCTCTTGATGTTCTTAAGAACTTAAGGAAGTCTGGGCTTGTCTAGCATTGTGTAAGCCAGCAAGCTTCTTCTGAAGATTATGGAAAAACAAAAATATCTATTCCAGAGTGATAACACATCAACAACGCCTGATACATTAAAGCTGCTGCTAAAAGAGCAGAGTCTCAGGTTTTTTAACACCTTGAAAATATATTTGTGCAAATTTCTGAAATTACTTGGGTGTGTAACTCTGAAAAATACCCTCCACATACCTAATCAATCAGGTATTCCAGTGGACACTTACTACTTTTATTAAGATTTTTGTTAGGGATACTTATTAAAAATGGTCCTGGTGGTAGGATGAAAAACATATCCTGCTCATGTAGATTTTTATGTTCTTGAGCCACCAAACCACACAGTAAAAACTCTCCTAGAACACAGAGTTCAAAACATGAAAAGTAGCCGTTTTTTTTCCACTGACCATAAAACTCTGGGTTTGTCTGGATGTGGAAAGGCTCAGATGGGATTTGTTAAGGCAGAGTAATCAAGCTGTAAGAGTAGGTGGGCAGCTTAGTCATAGTCTTCTTATGGCAAGACATCGAGTTCCCTAGAGCAAGGAATTCCCTTTTTTGCACTTTTCAGCCCACTTTTGGTGTTTCCAAGGCAACAAATTCTTTTATTTGCACCAAGGGCTCCTGCTCAGCAGTAAGAAAGGAGCAGATATCATGTACAGGTGACCAGAAAGCAGGTTTGCAGGCTTTGGGATTTGCCATATGGGAAGACAGCGCATGCCTGAGGTGGACAGGTCATTTCATACGCTATAGGACATAAGAATAGACAGTAAGGGGGTTAAAGACGCAGGATTGACATTTGCAGAGACTGCTGTCATTTTTACTGCTTCTCAACCTCACGCATCTTCCATGTCACTCAACATTTTATTTTCAAAAACTGTATTTTAAAAACCATTTTATTTTAGAAAATAAACGTTGTATAAAAAGGAGGACTGCAAAACACACACAATTCATGCATCAGAAGTGTCCTGTTTTGTTTGACAAAACCCCGGACAGTCCAATATAGCATTTCCATTGGCAACTACTGCCAGTGTGCTCAGAAGAAGAAATGAAAAAAATCCAGTCGTATAAATACAGAACAAAATAACTCCAAACAACACATATTCTTATGCTGTCTTGGTTACTGTTTAATTTCCTGAAGGAAACGAGTTTATATCCTGTAATAATAACAAAAAAAAGCAGTTGTGAGTGAACAGTAATAAGGCATTTGTGACTTCTTCCCCATAAATCAGAAAGAGACACACTAATTCTGGGTATTTAAGTCTTCTTCATGGCTTAAGAGTAGAATTTCCTCAATAAAAATGTTTTTGTGCTGTTTTTGTCAATACTACATAAATCAACAGTGACATAAATACTGTGGCTGAAAAGGCAAAAATACAAGATAAGTGGAAACAACTGTTTTGACAACAGGTTGCTGCCTGAAGTGGTGGTAAGGTCCGGTCTGTATTTTTTATCTGGCTACAGCCGAAATGCAATCTGGAGCACGAGCATATACTGGGAATTTTAACCACATTCTGTGGGTTCTCTAGAACCTTTTACAGGAGTACTTAACTAATGCGAGGTCCAGAGCACCATGTAAGTAAATCCTAACTGCATACTTATTAACTACTATCATAAGGCTATAAAGCTAATAATATTTTGTTTTAATTTCAGGAAAGTCTGGCACGTAAAGCAGTTAAAGCTATAAAGAGGACAACAAAGAAAACTTATAGACCTGGTGCTGGTGCACAAACAATTTGTAAGCATAACTTTACTATTTACTATACTAGGCATGACAGTATATCCTTGCTAGCATCAGGAGACAGCTTTTGAACAGAAAACTGATGTTCTGGTTTCAGGTAACATCTATTTTCCCTTCCTCACATAGATTTAGCTCCTGGAGGTTCAGATGACTGGGCTTACGATCTTGGCATTAAATATTCTTTTACCATTGAGCTTCGGGACACTGGAACCTATGGATTTTTGCTTCCTCCTCAAGAAATTAAACCAACTTGCTTAGAAGCACTTTCTGCTGTGAAAGAGATAGCTCAGCACGTTCTTCAAAATGTGTGATGTTGAATATAATTTATTCCAGCATGACGGTACTTAGTTATCTCAAATAATAATTAAAAAACTTGCTGCTTTATTAGAATTATTTTTATATAGGCAAAAAAAGAAGGTTTTTTCAACCATACTTATATACCTATACCTACAACAGCACTAATATTGTTATAAGTAAGGAGAGCTGCTGGAATAATTTAGAGGAGATTCAAAGTTCAAACAGCAGCAGTTTTATTAAATCAAGCAAGCAACAGTTGAGCAAACAGTGCTGGGCGGCTGGGGAGTCGCAGCTCCACCAACAGCGTGCACCTGAAGTGGCAAACTATCTCATATTTATACAGTAGAACACTACATATTTGAATGACGCCTATACATCTTAATTACCTAGCCCCGGCTTTCTCTCGTTTCGTATTATAATTAGCTTATCAGTCCTGCGCTTGCGCAGTTCCTCCTGGTAATTTTGGGCAGGGGTCTTCGAAACG
>JAVSBS010016374.1:0-13644 GCA_033124195.1 Coracias cyanogaster | reverse complement strand
GATTTCTTCTTTAGTAATACAAGTCTCACATAACATTAGTTCAGAGAAGCAACACTTTATTTAGGATGCTGGATACTCTTTTGGCTAATAAACAAACTGACAGCTATATTGATTTGAAAGCACATTTTGCTCTACCATCAGTTTACGTTCCTTCACTTACCTTGGCCTAAATTTTTGTCTTCCATAAATAAGCCCCAGAGCTGATGTCTATTTGAGAGTCTTAAAGAATTGTGAGATATGTAGAAAGAACAGTGTGTTGGGTGTAGGTGTCAAGGTTTTGGTAGTTGGAGGGCTGCAGAGGTGGCTTCTGTGAGTTGACATTAGGAGCTACCCACATGTTAGACAGAGCTTGTTCCAGCTGGCTCCAAGATGAACCCACTGCTGGCCAAAGCTGAGCCCATCAGTGACATAAGTAGCACCTCTGTGATATTTAAGAAATGATAAAAGACACTGCACAGCAACTGTGAGAGAGGGGAGTGAGAAAACATGAAAGAAACAACTATGCAGACACCAAGTCCAGTGAAGAAGGAGAGGGAATGGAGAATGGCTTGATGAGCACCTGGCAGCAAGCCAAGGTTAACCCACCACAAAGCAAATGCATGGTAGTCTCCCTAATATTGAATTGTATAGTGGAGGGCTTAACCCTCTGCAGTAGGGCTAGCCACCTGATGCAGGAGACAAGGGCAACGACCCTTATCTCCCACCATTCAATCAGGATTCTAAGGACAGCTAAATAGCTTGAGAAGGTTTTCTAACTAATAATAACCTGTGTATTGCATGGGAGGCATCCAGTCTCTTCTCAAATGTTGTTTCTAAATTGCAAGGGAAAACAAAGGCATAGGGATTTCCCTTGACACGTGCTGATAAAGGTTTTTTTGCCAGGCCAACCCCAACCAATTTGTACCAGCCTAGGAATCATACTGTGGGGATGTAAAGCACCCTTGTTCCTTCACTTTAAAGCTTCAATTATTCTCTAAACATACATAAAAATATAAAAGTAATTTTTTCTTTACTTGAGTATTTTAGGAATTGCTACCCAGTAGCCTCCCAGGAAAATCCTTTCTTACTCAGATACCACTTTTCAATTGATAAGAGATTGTAACAGATTGACATGTATGTAATCTACCTCAGCTGTCCTTTTACACAAAATTCTTTGGAGCATGCCTTTACAACATAGCTTCTTTCCCAGATTTGTATTCAAAATGAAAATCATACATATGTAGCTAAAAATTAAATAAAACTCTACAACCTGACAATTCCAGTAATTGAGTTGTGTTCACTTACACTGACCAGAGCTTCCTTCTGTATCTGAGTATATTGATGAACAGTTCTGGTGACAACCCATTATATAGAAGAATTTGCTTGTTCTTTCTTTTTTAACCAAGTTTTCTCAAAGAACTGTGTCAGACCAGCTATTCTATATGTCTAGAGACAGTTTGTTCTTTAATTACTCTTCAACTATTTCAGAAAGTATGCCTTTAGTTCCTTATGCTCTTTATTAAGATACTTATCTGATATCTGTTAGACACTTTTGCAGCAGAGTACTCTCAGATTCCTAGCAGTCGAATTTTACATGTCCATGGTTCACTACTCCAAAGGGATCTTTGCTTACCACTCTTATGTTTGAGAACAAGCATATCTGAGAGCTCACTCATACAGTGACCTAGCTCTAGTCTTTGCTATACTAACTTCTCTCTCAGGTATATAATTTCCATTACATAGATTTTAAAATTTTTATTTCTGTAGTCGTAGCCAAAGTTCTGAATATTTCCAAAGTTTTTCATTCTTTCTTATCATCAATCTTGTTCAATATGTTCATCAATGATCTGGATGAAGGTACAGAGTGTACTCTGAACAAGTTTACTGATGATACAAAACTGGGAGGAGTGGCTGACACATCAGAAGGCTGTACTGACATTCAGTGAGACCCGGACAGGCTGGAGAGTTGAGTGGAAAGGAACCTAAAGAAGTTCAACAAAAGCAAGTGTATAGCCCTGCATCTAGGAAGGAATAAACCTAAGCACCAGCACAGGTTAGATGTTGACCTGCTGGAAAGCAGCTCTTCAGAGAAGGACCTGTGAGTCCTGGTGGATAACAAGTTAACCATAAGCCAGCAGTGTGGTCCTGTGGCCAAGAAGGCCAATCGTATCCTGGGGTATATTAAGAAGAGGGTAGCCAGCAGGTGGAAGAAGGGTGTCCTCCCTTTCTACTCTGCTCTAGTGAGGTCATATCTGGAGTATTGTGTCCAGTACTGGGCTCTCCAGTTCAAGAGAGACAGGGAACTACTGGAGAGAGTCCAACAAAGGGCTACAAAGATGATAAGGGGATAGAAGCATCTCTCTTACAAGGAAGGGCTGAGAGACCTGGCTCTCTTTAGCCTGGAAAAGACTGAGTGGGGATCTTCTCAGTCCTTATAAATATCTAAAAGATGAGTATTAAGAGGATGGGGCCAGACTCTTTCCAGTGGTGCCCAGTGACAAGACAAGTGGCAACGAGCTCAGACTAGAACATAAGAAGGAACATGAGGAAAAACTTCTTTACTATGAGGGTGACAGCGTACTGGAACAGGCTGCCCAGAGAGGTTATGGAGTTTCCTTCTCTGGAGTCATTCAAAACCTGCCTGGATGCAGACCTGAGCAACCTTCTCTAGGTGAATGTGCTTTAGCAGGGGGGTTGGACTACATGATCTCCAGAGATCCCATTCAATCACTAGCAATCTGTGATCCTGTGATCACACTTCAAACTGTTTTCCCATAGTATAAAACACCATCAGAATTAATAGCTGTTGTAACATCAAACTTTCTTACAAACCATTTTGGTGACATACCTCAGGAGCAAAGCACAACCAAAAAGACAGTCTGAAAAATAACATCTCTTTAAGCAAGGGATGAACATTTTAAGAAGCAAATGTTGTTTTTCTAATGACTCATGCCAAAAACCTGCTATCAATCAAGCTTAATGAAAGACTTTGAATTAAACATATTTTCCAGATTTTTTTGCATTGTAGGTAGTGGAAAATGTTCCCTTCTGATAAGGTTATTTTGTTCTTTGGTGTCCTTGTGTTTGCAATACAGGGACTAGCAAGTGTGCATACTTGGTCCTATTTACATTGAACCTTACAAGCTACTCTCCTTAACCTCTCTCTTCAGGTGGAGTGCTTTTCTGGTATGAATCATGGACTAGTTGGGCTTTTTTAGCTCTGCACTGGAGTTTATTGATAATAGTCCTACTCTTAGTAAATTACTTCAATTCCTCTTCATGTCTTTCCCTGAGACTGAAGGCTTGACATCTCTTTTGAGCTATCATACATCACTTCTGAACCAACATGCTATTTTGTAATCATACTGTTTCAAATAATTTTTTTTCCAGACTACTATTTACTCACACAGTTAATCCACACACCAAGTCAGTTTAGATCACAACCAAGTACTGCCTCATAGTTAAAGACTTCAGGCTTAAAATAAGTGGACGTTTTATGACTGAAATTTTGTTTAAAATACCTATACATTTTTTTCTGTTTAATGAGGTATACATACTTCTGGCTTCACAGACAGCTGTCTCCTTGAAATGGCACAGAGGGCTCCTGAGCCAGATGTACAGCTATCTGCAGACTCTTTCTGCTGTACCTATAGTTTGCAGGTAGAAAATTAATGACTTTTAACCTTCTGCAGCTGTGCCCCAGAGATCCTTTCAGCTTCTTAGATTATGCACTCATTTCACTTTATTCTTGTCAAACACTAGGGCTGAGCTGGCCACTAGACAAATGGCAGATGCTTTCTATTAACCCCACTCCCTTCCCAAAAGGGAAGAGAAAAAGAATAAGGGAGAGACTTATGGATTTGAAAAGAAAACTAAAACACTTTTAATGAAACAATATACAAAAGCAATATCAAACCCAACAACCCACTACCCCCCACACACACACACCCCCCCACCATGGCAATTACATCACCAACACTGCTGATGTTGTGAGGCAGGCACTAGGGAAATCCCGGAGTGGACTGTAGTAGATGGGAACCAGATTCAGGAGCTGGATTCAGGAGCCCATGGATTGGGATCAAAGGCAGAAAAAACAATGGTGTCCTCCCTGAACACCAGCCATTGAGGAAGAGGGCTTAACCCTTGTGATCCCTCAGCTTTATACTGAATATTACATATACGGGATGGAATACCTCGCTGGTCAGTTTAGGGTCACCTAGCCTGTCCTCTCCTCCCCACAGGTGTGACGTCTTACTTTAGAGCAATCCAGCGTGGTACACAAGAATAGCAATGACCTTGGCTTCTATAGGAGCAAGTAAAAACAAGAGCCTTTCTGCCTACCAATCCTTAGTAGTAACATCAAGCACTATCACTGCTTGAAGCAGACACTGCCTGCAAAAATGTGCTGTTAACTTCAGAAAGTGCAGTCAGTTAGAAGACACTCATCTGGAAAGTAAAATCAACAGAATTAGTTCAGTTCTAGCTCAAAGCAGGACAATTCTAAATCATTTATGTTTAAAAAAAAAAAAAAAGATTTATTTCTATCTTTTCCCAAGTTGTGACTAAGCTGCACTATGCAGTGGCAGCCTCTGTACATCACCAAACTCTAACAGCTCACATTAAACCGATGCTCCTCCCCTTACGTCTTACAACCTATACTAAGGATCATATTAGTCTTGCACTGTTTCTTAGAGACTTAATTATGGTGGTAAATCAAATACGAAATTAGCACAACATTCTTTTTTGCCCATAGGTTGTATTTTAGAACCTGAGGAATTATTTCAGCAGATCCTCAAAATGACTGACAGAAAGAAGTTTGCTTCACCTGCTGTCACTGTGAAAGTTATCCAGTTATCCATATAAAATATTCTTCTGATATTAAAAAAAAAAGTAGGATTTATCAATCCCTGTGATACATGATAAAATTCATACAAATTTCATTTCAGAATTTTAAAATGAATATAGCACTGCTTCTTGCTGTGCTAGGGAAATCCACAGCTCAATTCCATGCTTAGAATACTCTCTTCACATCTCATATACAAAACAACCTCTCTACACCACCTATGCATTCTTCACTTTATATTTTCATTTTAAGTAATCCATATTGCGGCCAAACATTTTTTCTTGAGTTGTTTTAATTGTGTGTTATCTAAACACAGCTTTAACTGAAGAAGAATTTTACGATAGCAGGATCACACAATGACAGAATGGATGAGGCTGCAAGAAAACTCAAGATCGTCTAGTCCAACCCTCTAACTCAAGCAAGGTCCCCTAGAGCAGGCTGCCAAGGGCCATGTCCAAATAGATTTGCAATATCTCCAAGAATGGAGACTCTGAAATGTCTCTGGGAAACTTTTTCCTGTGTTCAGTCACTCTCATAGTAAAAAAACTCTGTCTTCATGGTCAAGGGTAATTTTATGTGTTTCAGTGTTGTGTCCATTGTCCCTTGACCTGTACCTAGGCCCCACTGGGAAGAGTCTGGCTCTGTCTTCTTTACCTCTTCCGACAGGTATTTATATACATTGATGAGATCCCTCTGAGCCTGCTCCCCTCCAGTCTGAACAGTCCCAGCTCTCTCATCCTTCCTTCATAGGAAATATATTCCCGTATCCTCATCAACTCCATGGTTCTTTGCTGGATATGCTCCAATAAGTCCATGTCTCTCTTGTACTGAGGAGCCAAACACTGAACACAACACTCCAGATGAGTCTCACCAGAGCTGAGTAGAGGGGAAGGGTCCCATCCCTTGACCTGCTGACAATGCTCTGCCTAATGTAACTCAGGATAACATTGGTCCTCTTTGCTGCAAGGACTTGTTGCTGATTTATGTTCAACCTGTTGTCCACCAAGACCCCCAAGTCCTTCTCTGCAGAGCTGCTTTCCAGACAGTCAATTCCCAGTCCATACTGATGCTTGGAGTTTGTTATCCCTTCCCAGAGGAACGACTTCTCATTTCACATAGTTGAACTCAATGAGATTCCTTTGGCCCAATTGTCCAGCATGTACAGGTCCCTCTGAAATGTAGCACAACCGTCTGAGGTATCATACACTCCTCCCAGCTTTATATCATCTACAAACACAAAGAAAGGATTAACCTAACTGGAAAAGGGCTAGGGGTCCAACATGAGTTTGAGAAAATGAACACATCGAAATTCAGCAATAAGGCAAGGGACACCCTCTGTTGAACAATGATAGCTGACCACTGCATGAGATGTGGAGAGGTGTGTTATGTACCTCTTGCTGCCCTAAGCTTTTCAAGGGTGAGGGAAAATGTTGCTTTTGGACAAAACAACCTGCCTCATATAGCCTCATTATCCTAGCATTCTCAGCCCAGCCTCCCCACATTCTTATTTCATTTTCAGACATAAGGATCTCATTGTTCTCCCCAAATGTACTCAAGGTCCTCTGTAAGTCTATTTATTTCTGTAACACTTTACTCAGTTGCCTTCATTAAAGATCCCTTTAATGATCCTTCAGGAAAAAACACAGAGTCCTACATCATTCTCATTTGATTTTCCTCCTGTTAAGCATGCTGTCTTTCTTGAAATCTTTGTCAAAAACTAATACTGAACCATCTTCCTGCCAGGTGGAACGGCATGTGTGCATCATAATAGGTTAATGGTTTTTTATAGCTAGCCGAGCAACAGGTCAGTTGTTAACAGATTCTGTTTTTCTCATAGACAGAATAATTTGACATACAGATAGAGATGAGGATAGCATGTGTTATGTGTGTGTGCTTTGTTTCCCCGTTCATCTGATTCTAAAATGTCTGCAATACTCTTGGCTATATGTAGAGTTTTTCTATTTCCTCATTTGTTTTTTTGCCACAGGATGTTTTGCATTAAGGAAAACTATATGGTAACTGTACCCAGAGCCTTAGGACCAGCAACACAGATGCTCAGCATCTTCTCATAATTCTCAAGGGCAGCAAAATGAATACACAGTAAAAGCTGAGAGACACCACAGGAACTTGTGGGATTAGGTATTTGCATGAAAGAAACATTTTTTTGTAAGTAGCATTAGCTGAGAAAGTTCCTTGATATGTGCAGTCAGGCAGCAGAAATACAACAAATGCTGAGGATCTGGATGACTTTGTAGCCCATGCAGAGAATAACTTCTCTAAAAATTTTTTGTAGCATCTGGCACATATTGAAACAAATTATCTGCTAAGGAAACAGAGCAATATTCTATTGATAGCACTGCACAGTTTTCTTAAAGAAGGAATTTGACCTATTGTGCTTTCTAATGTTGCCTTTAGGCTGATGTTTTCAGTCCCTGTTACAAGATTTGAATGTTAGGGTTCCCTGCATCATCAAAGCCCATGGGACAGCTTTAAAAAAAAAAATCTCACTTTAAATGTCCAAAACTTTAAATTTCCCAAGATTTTAAAATGTGATTTCCCATAGGAATATGTTGCATCTTTATATAGTTTAAAAAAATAAAATGATTGAAGAATAATAATCACAAATGGAATCCAAAGTAACAGGCCATATTGTAATTGCATTTTATTGTTGTAGCTTTGTAATCGTATCATTATTAAAAACATTTCTTATAGGTTTTGTATACCAGCCATTTGTGAAATTGGTTATCTTAGGTATCACATTCTTTCCTCACCTTAATTACAAGTGAGAAGACAAATACTTGAAAACTAGGAAGAAGTAATTTATGCTATTGACAGAACCTCAGAAAACCCTCTTTCCTTTTGTGGGAAGTACAGTTATTTCAGCAAGTATGCTGGAATCAGTGAGATTGTCTGATAAGTCAGGGTTTGAGGGAGGGACAGATACAAAACCAATTATTTTATTGGTTTAATTCCTCTTTTGGAAGGCCAATCTCAGCTTCTTCCATCATCTGATGCCAGGAAGAGCCTTCACACTAATACTACTGTGCAAGAGCACCTCACCAAGCGCTACAGTATTTTAATCACAGTGTCTTTGTCATGTTTTTAACACCAGATATTAAAGGCTACTAGAAGCATAGACAGTACATTAAACCTATAGAAAGAGCCAAGTTGAAGCTTACACAACATGCAAATCCCATCTATGCAGCAGGACAGTACAAAATTTATGTATTGGCAGATGGCTTTACTCCACACACTGTTCTGTTGAGTTCAGTTTATCTTCCTGCTGTATTTCTGGAAATCATTGCACCACAACATTTTTTCTTCTCAGGTTTGTTAGGAGGTAACAAATCTCTTGAGTCTTTCACTCACAATTAGACTCACGAAGTCACTCATATTTTCTTCTAGCAACTCTAGCCTCTTTCCATCAGCACTTCCTACTAAATTTTACCTAGGACACTCCCTTAAACCCAGTCACTCATCTTCCTCCCACAGAACAACAAGGCCTGCTTCTTATTTTATGTCTTTTTCCCATACGTCATGAGCACTCTCAGTGTTGCCTGTAGGCAGCTGCAATACTTTCTGGCCACAAAAGCTAACATTTTAGTAACAGTGCAGAAATGGTGTCTTAGCAAGTTGTCACACCATCTTTATTGCCTTCATCTGCTAAAAGTAGAGTGAGGGGTTTTGAATGCTGTCCCTTGGAATTGAACTTCATCACAGTGGCTGTTAAAGGCTGTCAGGCAATTTGCAGTGATTAATCGGGAAACGACTGTGGACGTGGAACACTGAGGTTAAAGAATTTGAAGATGACATATAGTAGTACAGCTAAGTAACTATGCCCACAAATGTGGTATTTAATATGAAAGGCACATGTGAGAGCTTCAAATGCATACAGTTGAAAGATTAAGAAAGGGCTGCCTGGTCTTACCTGCCCATTTCCACCTTGTCCCAGTCCCAGGCTTTCTGCTGTTGTATTACAAGTCTCTGTTTCTTCCATCCAGAAAAACAAACTTGATCCATTTGTATTCTTTATTTCAGATTGCTTTTCCCTGATAATTTATTCCATATATTTATTACAAAGTACACAAAGCACAGAAGTCGATGTTGTGTTCCCTTCTGTGGAGCATGTAACTCCAGTAAGTACTGAAAATGGTGAATTACATAACTGAATTCCCCCGTGAAAAAGTAGCATGCCAAGATGATGCATGCTAGGCAATGCAGTTAAACCCCACAAAGTGGTACAGTAAGTAATGGTTTCAAATAAAGAGTGTCATTTTCTTTTCCCTTTAGGATTAGGCTGTTTTTCAGATCTCATGGACTCTTCTTAATAACTATAATAAAAAGCGTCCAATATGCTAGGGTTCAAATGTATTATGTATAGATCATGTCATGTTTTTATAGCTGTATTTGATTGCCTGTTTATGCTTCTCTGCAGTCTGCATTCAAAGTTCAGATACTCAGTTTCACTTTGAGTGCTTCCTATAGGGAAGGACGTTGCAAACAGGATAGCCATAATCTTCACAAATTGTGCTAGTGTCTGCTTTAGGGGACAGCAGTGTTCCTCAGACTGCCTGTCAGCACAACTGGTTTCCCCCTGCCAACTCCTCTTTCTTTCTGCTATGCATTACCGGAGGTATTTAATCTTTTTTTCTCTAAGAATGTCCTTCAACCCGTAACTAATCATAAGGTCTTTTCAGACTACAATTTATTTATGCCAAACATAAGAAAAATTGAAGCAAATCTGTTTGCAAAAAAAGCATGTTAGAAATAGGAACTGAAGTTATAGATTATATTTGAATTGGAAGAACTTTTATAAGGCCTAAGAAAAAGCATTAAAAAGAAACTACAGAGGAAAGGAAAAGAGAGAATAAGGGCTGGAGAATGATATTGTGAAAGCCAGAAAAGAAAGGGGAAAAAGTGGAGAAGCTGACAACAGATAGCAAAGAAAGAGCAAGAGAGTGTACACAAAAAGGAACCTTAACAAGCAGGAAACAGCAAAGGAAAGAATCTAGTATAATTTTTTTTTTAATTGTGTAAAAGTATGGCAAAAAAAGGGTAAATTAGATTACCATCCTAATGGCAATTAATATCATACCTATAGAACCTATATAGGACCTATATAGATCCTATAGTGGGCTGCCCTTGCCTCAGTCAGGAAGATAGTGGGTTCAGGCTTGGGTCTTGTGCAGGCAGCTGAACTGGCTGGCCCCAGCATACACAGATGACCAGGGGATGGAGGGTCCACCACTCCACCTCATCCCTCTGCACGCTGTCCATCACATGTGAGCTGAGGAATATAGACATTTACTGCTAATGTAAGGGCTCTTAAGGAGAGCCATCAAAATGGCCTTTCTGTAGAAATTATCACCCAACATGAGAAGAGCCCTTTGCTATGTCAATCGCTCTGGCCTGTCTACTTGCTGTAAAGCAAGGAGAGCAGAAATGTGATTCTTGCAGCCACTTATCTACAGGGAAAGGGCAAATCCCTGTAGAACACATGTTAATTTAAGATATACAGGGTCTCTAAGTCTATTGCTGGCCTTCATCTGTTTAGATAAATTTAACTAATACCAAATATGTAAGCATACCTTTAATCTCACTTAATTCTGCAATGGGGAAACTGAATCCAAAGTCCAGAATCAGTGGACAGATGGACTAACCTCTTCTACTATGGCAGTCACTATAAAAATTTGTACTTTCTGGGGTCTATTATTTCACTAACATATTCAGATTTCTTTTTGGAGGCATTTAGAATAGTCCTTCACTATTAGAAAATCTCATTTTCTTTCCCAGAGATTGGAGCAGTTGTTTTCTTCATAAGAGAATAAAAATCCAATTTTTACTTTAACAGTGTAAAGCACTCTATATAAACTTCAGCTTTTTTGCCACTCTATTAGTGAAGCTAAAACATCTTGCAGAAGGAAATCAAGAACTTACCAGTCTATTCATTTTCCCTCCAGAGAAAAAAGTGTCCCATTCTATGGGATTTACATCTTGCCAAATTTTATCAATTCGTACAACAATATCACTATCTTCACTACATACTCTGATGATGCTGGTGTTCTATCAATAATGTACCAAGGAAATTGCCGTTAGCTTTTTGTCAACATCAACAGAATATTTTTTTGAAAAAGAAACCTTTTCTTTCTATTTTTATTCTGAAAATGTTCTAAAAGACTAGTTCACACCAAAGTAAATTACCATTTGTACATGCTTTGGTATTTTTGCAAGCCATACAATGACTGGGCTTGCTTAGATGGTGATTTTGACATTATGCAAGGAAGGAGCATTCTCATGTTAATGGCAAATCTAAGCCATTCACAAAAGAAAGATTCTTGAATAGTGAAATGTTGAGTTGCTAGTAGATTGAAGCAGAGAAGGGAAAAAAGCTAGTTTCAAACTAATTTTGCCATTCTAAGTTTTTTTGAGGATTACGTTATGTACATTACATTATGTACATTACATTACATTATGTACAATTTTTTAAGTTGGAAAGGTGATGAAGTGACAATAACAACTGCTATACTGATGGCATGTATATATGACTACTATAACTGATTTTCAGACAAAAAGACATACTTCATAAAGAAATAAGATAGCTGACCCCTTACTTCAGTAGTCCCACTGAAGTTAATAGTATTAATCATGTAAAGATGAGAGACATTTCATGTTATCCATGAACAGGTATAAAAGCTTAAGACTGATTTGACATTTACCCTTGCAGGGAATATAAGAGAAGAAAGGCTGTCTCTTATCAGACCAGGGCAAGGCTTTAATTCCTGAAGAGAAGCTTTAGGAAATCCACCAAAAACTTAATTTATTTGGGTCTAATTGACTCTGGAGTTACTGTAATTTATAATTAGTAACAGTGGAAAACCCCAAATTCAGTAGAATCCATGTTTATCTGAAGTATGCTTCAATCAATTTAGGATCAAAGTCTGGAAGATTCAAGACCACAACAGGTATCACAAGTGCTAAGAACACTATCTGAAGCTGCTCCAAAGTCTTTGAACTCAATGTATTGTAAAGGAATGATAGTTCATAAATTATTGAAACTATTTATCCACATAATTAAAATGTAACATCAAGCACCTCTCAAATGCTTGAAAACAGAACTGCATAATATCTTTACTCTTTGCCCTGAGAAGAAAATGACTCAATTGCATTAGTGTCCATCTAGTATATGTGTAAGGGAGATAGTAGGTTTTTTTGCATGTGAAACAGTTGAGCACATTGCCTTTGTGCAAAACAGATCTAAGCTTATTATAGACTCCATATTTAGTTTATTTTCTGCATCAACATGCAGGAATTCTGTGTAACTGTTTTATGGGGAAATTATTAAAACAGAAAATAATGGTGTCTTTTTAACAAACTATTTTTGAATATTTAGTGGGTAGCTCAGAAAACTATATTTTTGTTTATTCATATATATATTTATAGACAGATGCACATACATACCAAGGCTTTTAGATCAGGTTGAAGAAATGCATAAGTGAGCAACATCTAAGTGAAACGTCTAGATCATGATTTCTCAGACTGCAGTATATGTGAACTTCAGGTGAACAGTTATATGCCTTCTCTTGCTCATATGCATGGAGGAGAGGGACCGTTGTTGCTGCCACCACTTCTACATCATGAAGTCTGAAAACTCCTGATCTAAATTATGCACCATATTTAATTCATGCCCAGACTTTTTGCTTAACCAGTTTAGTATTTGTGGTGTCTCCATGTGTATCCCAGCCCAAACATGTTTGTCAGACCAAACACATAAGAAAATTGAAATTTGATGGAATTTTACATATTTGGGGGGGTACGAGGGGGGAGGGCGGAGAGAAGATGAAATCTTAGTTGCATTTGGTCAACAACAAAATTCATAGAGATACTAATGATACCAGAACACAACTGTGTAAGACATATTCCTGTTTATACAGAGAGAGTTACTGTTCAAAGGAAAGCCTGAGTAGCTGAATGCCAAAACAAGACTTAAAATAGAAGCTACTTTAAAAATGTTTTTGCTCACAGGCTCAAAACCTCAGTACAGCTAATTGAAGGAAAGAACAAATAGGCCATCCATGGACAAAATTAACCAAGACCTGAGCCATCTTATTCTAGATGAGAGCTAAAACTTACTCTGTATTTTTCATTAGTAAACTCTTCAAGCTTACAGAAAAAGAAAACCAGGCAGCATACAGTGGTAAGATAAATATTGATTTACTGTTATAAACAAAGCTTACTGCCAGGATAATCTTCCCATTGAAATACAGATTTTCTTTTTATCATTAATTTTGGCAATGTTAGGTAAATATTTAACATCAGTACTGAAGTAGGCATCTACTGTTTCTTTTCTAAGCACCAGGAAGAAGTGAAAACCACAATTTAGGCATCCAAACACAGAGAACTGTCACTGGGAAAGTGGCCTGAAAGTTAATACACAGCTGGCATGCCAATCCTTGACTCAGTCATGGGGAATTTCTAAGTAGTCACTTGCACACTACTTCTACCCACGGGTACAAATCCATCAGGGAGAATCATAGAATGGTTTCAGTTGGAAGGGACTTTAAAGATCATCTAGGTCCAACCCCCCTGCCATGGGGAGGGACACCTCCCACTAGACCAGGTTGCTCAAAGCACCATCCAGCCTAGTCTTGAACACATCCAGTGTTGGGGCTTCCTACAACCTCCCTGGGTAACCTGTTCTAGTAACTCACCACCCTCTGAGTAAAAAACTTCTTCCTAATTTCTAATCTAAATCTACCGTCTTCCAGTTTAAAGCCATTACCCCTCATCCTATCACTACAAGCCCTTATAAAAATTCCCTCCCC
>JAVSBS010016373.1:264755-279365 GCA_033124195.1 Coracias cyanogaster | reverse complement strand
GGAGCAGGAAGATCACAACCACCTCCTTGCCTACTTTGCTTATGCTTTGACCCTCAAAACCTATGCTACTGTCAGAGAGGGGGAGATTATTTGGGGTGGTGTCTAGTGCTGTGGCTCTAGAGGAGCAGCTCATCTTAGAAGCAGCAGTTGTTACCTCAACAGAACTCAGTTTGCAGGCATTAGTGAGAAGCTTTAGCCATTAGAAAAAACACCAAACCACACATTTGGTCCTACAGTAACATTGGTTGTTAACACATGATATAGGTTAAAATTAATATTTAAAATGAGACACGTTATTTCCTGAAGATGTTTTGGTTTCTTTTTTCTTCATTTCTTTTCAGGCTTGTGCACCAAATACCTTTTTTCTTTTCCTTTGCTTGGATTTGGTAGAGTCCTGTCCAATTCCACCATTCCCCAGGGTTCCTGACGGGGTTTTCCCAAGATGTTGCTGTCCTGATGCTGGGGGTGTGGGCGTAGGAGGTGGTGTGTTTTCAGGAGAGTCAAGACTGGTCTTCACACTTGTAGATTGCCCTAAGAGATGTGGCTATAAAAGCAAGATGTCAAACAGCATGATATAACCAAAAGACAAAAAAAAAAGAATTATTGCATTCTTAGATTTAACGTTAGAGAGATGTAATAAAGAAGTCAGCTTGCTCATTCCAGAGGTTACTGTAGTATCTCTACCATAGCAATGTGCGCACTACAGCACTTTTTGCCCTTGCCACTGTTGACAACATCTCCAAATCTGCAACAGAGAGAGTCTTCATTACAGACAGAACGAATCTCCACGCAAGAAAAGAGGATTTACATTTCAAGATGCTGCAAAGAACTTAAGATTCGGAGCTATAATTTAATGTCTTTCCATTTAAATCCATAACCTCAATGTTCATAAACTCCATTACAGAAGTCTGTATCAATACCAGATGCAATAACATCTACTTTGAAAGCAACAAACTACCAAATACATATAAAAGCAAAACATAAAATGCATTCTATGTGAAAAATTAAGATATACCTCAGCAGAGTTGTGATACTGTATGAAGGTGGCAGATATGGCATGACTGAACGGGTCACCAGCTTTGGGGGCCATGTCCTGCTTAACCAAAAGGGCCAAGTCCACCAACTGAAAGGGTAAAACCAGATGAGAAACAGGTAGGTTTATAACATGGTACTTAATAGGAATGCCATCGTGAAGAGAGAAAGCTGTGGGCTCAGGCAGATTAATCTTAGTGTTTCTCGGTTGAAATAAAAATTATTCAGAGATATTTCTGCCTAAGGAACCTTTCTTTTCCACTTCTGTAAATATATGGAGTAATCTATCTACCCAAGAGGGCTTGGCTTGGCACAAAGGTAACATTTTGTTTTCCAGGAATTCCTCCTACTTTCTAATCCAATTGTGCAATGGGGTTGAATGAGCCTCAGCGCGCTGCCAAAGGTCACATAGCGAAGTATGTGGTCAGCCTGGACTCGCATAAAGTTCGTGCTGGACTCCACTTTCCTCTGTAACCATTATAAAACATTTCCATTTGTTTATCAGATGGATGAATATGGTACAGCGGAGGTACATCATACAGTGAATTGAGAGACAGACAAGAACCCAGCTAGCTTGTTTAGCTGAATGCTAATGACTGAATGCTTCTGAAGGGGCTTACAACACCTCCCTTACCTGTGCCACAGTCTCATACGCTAAATATGCCAAAATCTCCATTGCAACTGCATTCGGCTTTATTTCCATACTGCTACAGTCCAACCAGTCACGAAACTTGGATGCTTTCTTTGCTGTCAGTTAAAATTATGAGAATAGGAAAAGTTAAGAACAGGTAGGATAAAACAATGCATTTTTCCCCATTGTAAAAATATTGCAAATGTGAAACAAGGAGGATGAACGTGATTTTACTGGCCAAGGAAGGAACCAAAATGGAACTAGTGGGGAAAGACTGTTGTAGGCAACGTTTTGGAAACTCATAAGCAGCATGGGGTAAAGTGAAAAACACACAATCAATCATATGGGAGATTTCAGAGCAAGGGTCTACCTCAGAGGGCCACAGATGGGACAAACCTGATTTTGAATATATTATTGCAAAAGAAATAATACGATTGCATCAATCTTTGATGAATGAGGGAAAGGACTAGAAGAAGTCAACACAAATCTGAGTCCAGATAAAATGATATAATTGCATTAATAATAGCAAAGACAAATGAAGGATAGAAGAACTAGGAAGTCCTTGGGTTAATTATACAGGGATGAGGTGCTGACAAGCTCCCCAAAATGATTTGGAGGTAAGTGTTTTTAAAATGTGCTTTGGATATAAAGAAATAAGGATAGATACAGCTCTGCAAATGATCAACATTTATAAGAGAACTTCATACTGCTAATGGCTGAGATCACTTAGGAGAAAGCACCAAAATATGAGACAAAGAAACATGATATTTGCTGAGAGAATAAAAGGAGGAAAAAAAGGATGATCTTACTTAGGTCAGTGGTGGACAATCACAGAAAGCTGTGGAGACTTGGACAGAAAAGAGCTTGTAATATAGAATTCTTAATAAGGGCTGTTTGTGAAGACAGGACAACCAAAACGAGGTAAATACGAGGTGGGAGAATCATTTGAAACAGCTCTTTCAAAGACTCTTCAACGAGGACTAAAAAGCTAAGGACAAGTCAGATGTTAAAGAAAAAAGAGGTTTAAATAATGGTTACTTTGCGGGGGAGAGAATGAGAAGCCTCCATTGGGTTGCTAAAGACAAAAGAAACCCAAAGCAAGAGAACTGTGAAGGACCACAAAACGTTCCCTAGAATTTAAATTTGTAATCCTGTAGTACTTGATTCTTTGACGGACCTTTTCTTCTGTCTCTTTTTAGAAGTGCACAGAAATATGTGGAGCTATAATTATTAATAACTGCAATTGTTAGAACAGGTTTCTTGAAGTCCCTTCCAGGCTTATTCTCTTATGACACAGTTTTCATGGGTTTATATTCCAGTAAAAAAGACTTTACTGCTTTAAACATAGAAATACATTCAATTTTTACTAAAACATAAGAAAATAAGTAAAAAACAGCCTTTGCATTAGTTTTGAACAAATGTTCTGCATGGCCTTGAGCTCTACCTGGCTGAGTTCATATTATGCAAGTGAACTTGTGCATGAGTCTCCTTTGCTCCTATTTTCTAAGCACTGCAATTCTCTTATTCTTTAATGACATTAAATGACAGTGAAAAAGAACTGTATAGACATGGTCCTTTAAAAACACTGAAAATACCACTGAGATGTTTTTATAGATCACAATCCTCTGGTCAGCAACATTCAATTTTATTTCGCAAATTTAAGATTCCTATTTGTTCTCTCTCCATATGATAATTCTGGGGTTTAAAAAATGACTTTATCACAAACCTCTCATTTCCTGAAATCGCCCTAATCTGAAGTATCATTTCTCTAATGGCTCACAGATGTGTGATGCCAAATTATAACTAAGCTTACAAAACATATTGAGTTCGGAAAAGAAATGCTTACAAAACATGTTTTCCTACATTTGCTGACATTTGCTGATAGAGAACAGTATTTCATAGGTCTCATTTATTTGCCATAAATGAGTCACTCTTTCATCGAATTTAAAAGGAAGAAGAAGATAAGGTCTCTCATTTAAAGCCACTATTGTGCTCAAGTCTGTGCTGTAGGATCATGTGCTGTTTTGTCATGATTTTTACTGGCTCCTTAACCTCACTTTCTCCGACATTTGACCTAAAACCTTAGTCATCACTTAACCGCTTCTGTAATGATGTTTTGCTACATGATCAAGCCCATTAATTTACAGCTCATTATAGTTGTGGCCCACAAGTACTTCTAGTAAGTTGGTTTTCAGTGCTAGTAAAGCCCTAATTCTGTCATCATGTTATTAGTGTTGGAATGGCGTGTACTGATGAATCTGGCTAATGTTGAATAAATTCCACAGCAGGAGCTTACAGCTTAAAATAGAAAAGACTCTTTAGTACGTTCTTTGTGTCTCTGTGGATAGGGAAATAAACGCAAAACTTGCTGCTCTTCTCTAATTTTAGACGCAGTCTGAAAAACCTGCAACTTTATTAATGTGCTGACTAAAACACCAGCATGACAACAAGACAGACAAGTACGGTTGTTTTAATCCATTAACTCCTTACTAGTTCTATCCTTGCAGTTGTCCCCACCAGCACAGTATTTGAGCATATAGAAAGCTTGGTATGTATTCAAATAAAATACTCTGCCCGACAGCCTGAAACTGTGCTAAATTAACTGTTCCCAGGAGTTATGCAGACAAAGAATTTAAAGTTTTATTATTGCTGATGAAACAAAAGTGCTTTCAAAAAACATGAGGTTCTCCTGGGTTCTCTATTACATGAAACAATAATTGAACATCTTAATACAGTACAGCCATTATAATACTTACAAAAACTCAATTGCCGACTTTCACAGAATTCTGCATACTGGACCGAGTCCATCATTCGTGTTTGTCTTTCTGCTCTCTGACAAAAGAGTAGAAGCATATGATGTACCTTATTCCAACAAGAACTGCATTCCACCACAGAAATTATAGCACCAAAGCGCCCCTGTCATAACCTTGAAGTAACCCTCTCAAATTAAACATGCATTGAGCAAGTTAAGATGCAGAAATATAAACCACAGATGGGTTATTATTCTCGTGAGTTAAATTTCCCAGAGGAGCGTGTCAATTCTTATTTTTAAAATCCACTTGTACTCGGCTCACCTATGACAGCAACGAGGGTTGAGTTAGAAAAGCTGCTGAGCGCTTCTGACCGAGGTGCACATTTAAACTGAAGCACAGGAGTAGTCTGCTCACGTGTTTACAGGTGACCACACAAGTAAAACGTTCTCCTGGGCTGAGGCCAATGTGTCCTGCATTGAGCAGAACTGAACCCGTGTGCTTTTAAAATGGGACCATTAACAGCAGTGAAAGGAATAAATTCCACCACGTTGAGGATGTACCAGACAGACAGAAGCATTAAAGTGCCCCTTCCCACACTCAATATACAGTAATAAATCAGTGGCAAATGTGCCTGTTTAATTTTTTTTCACTATTAATCTATGCTTGATTTTACACATCTGAACACCTACAGGAAAAGAAAGGAAATTAGGCTAAATTAGACCTCATTCAAAAAAAAAACACCTTAAAGTGTTCACTAATGGATTTAAGAATGTGTTTCACACAAAGTCCAGTGTCAACCAAAAGAGCATATCTCAAAAAAGTCAAGGTATGAAACCACAAACATTACCCACACCCTGCCCTCCTCGAATACCCTGTGCCATAGTTGAATCATGGTTGAAGCAGCACTGAAGTTCATGGTTAGGTCTGAGCATGTGCATGAGTTTAATTTCAGCAAAGTAAGACAAGGTAAGAATCTGCTCTCTAGAAGAGGCTAAATCCTTCACGTATCAGAGGCAGGAAGTGGTAATTAGATTAAGGAGAACAATTATTCTCTTCAGAAGCAGACAGCTTACTGAAGTGCCTCAAATGAGGAAAGTAGATTGTCTTAAATATCAAGGAAATTAATATAACTGTCTTCCAAACAATAACTCAATGAATATGTTGTTACACCTGTTAAGAACAGAACCATAACTTAGGATACAAAGTGGTATCAGGAGCGGCTGATGGCACTGAGACACTGATTCTGCAGTGAGACCATACAGCTCGAGAAACCATGCACAAAGAAGGTAAAGTACAGGCATGTTCACATTCAGGATGAAAAACAACAGGGGAAAAAAACCACACATATAGACAAATTTTGCTCTGACCTCCCGAGTACTTCTACATCTTGATGAAATTGAAATTGCAGAGTTCTTTACTCTGATTCAATGGAAAACAAAAGGGCTGTTGATAAGTGTATTCGGGGACAGGCCATAGAAACAGCATTTGGCCTTAGTGGTTTCTCAAATCAGAAAAAAAGAAAAAAAATCAGTACTTCAAATACACAGTTTCTTGCCCTGTTCTCTACCTTTTAGGTCACTCTTCTGTGACAGTCCAATCCATCAGTTATGAGATCTTGCTGACAGTCAACATGTTCAATTTAGTTGTAAACTAAATCACTAACTGTCCAGCAACAAACACACCTGGATATTCCTTCTTTCTTTTCTTCTCTACTCAGTCAATCATTTCTACTGTATTTTGACTTTAAGTCACCAGGATAGAAACTGTTCTACTCAGACATATTTTTAGTGCTCCTATGCATGCTTCTGGCATCTTGACCACATTTTGCGGAGCCACCATTTCAGATAAGCAAAAATTTTCAGTTAATCTATTCCACCAAGACATTAAATAAGTCTAGATTGATTTTGTATCCTTTAAAAATAATTTTCACAATACATGCCATAACTTCAACTCTCATCTAGCATAACCAGAACAGAGATCTGTTTTGCTTCTAAATAATTCAGTCATACATTTGAAGACAAAAGGCACCACCAGGATCATCTAATCTGAACTTCTGCACTGGACACTTCTCACATAATACATCCTAGAAATGGCAGTCCTAGAATTTCTTGTGTAATTTTACTATATGTTTTAGGAAGGCATCTATTTGGGGTTTAAATTTCTCACATATTAAGAGATAACTTCTTCAAATACTATAAAATACAAACTTTGTATGCAATATGGTTTAAATTCTGTAGTCATTTGTGTCTTCCTTTGCCAGTCAGAAATTACTAGTTGGGCACTCCCAGGTAATATTGAAATAATTTAACTTTAGGTAAGTAATCAAACAGACTGAGCTTCTCTATGACAAAATTTTCTTGAAATTTTACACAGAAATGTGCAGGTAGAACTATTGCTTGAAATCCCTCTCTAACAACCTTCCTTCTAGAGCTCTCTAGCCCAGCCTTCATCTTAAAAGAGGACTATTGCCAACACTAGATAAGTCAGCTACAGCTTTCTCTAGCAAAGTCTTGGAAATCTCCAACGACAGAGATTTTGTGGCTCCTTTTGAGCAACCTGCTTCAGTGTTGTACCAGGCAAAATGTCTAATGTCCTACTTGAACTGCCAAGCAGTAACTTGTGGCTCTTTACTAGTTGAATCACCAGCACTGGAAGTGTTTAAGTCACGTAGACATGGTGCTTAGGGACATAGTTTAGCAGCGATCTCAGTAGAGTTAATGGTTGGACTTGATGATCTTGAAGGTCTTTTCCAACCTAAAGGATTCTTTGATTCCTTTATTCCACCCAGCACTACCGAGAAAAGATTGGCTTTATCATCAGTGTAAGTGTCCTACAGCAGTTGTAGGCTGCTATCTAAACTTAGCCTCCTTCAGACTAGTAAAACTAAGAAACCTCTTTCAGCCTTTTCTGACAGGTCATGTGCTCCAGGGCCCTCAGCTCTCAGCAGCTTTCAGCTAAACCTGTCCAGTTTCTCAGCATTTCTGTGGAACTGAAGGATCCAAAAGTGTTCCAGATTCAGCTCAATGTCACAAAGTAGAAGTGCATGTCAACTCCGTTAAGTCGGCCAGCATTTCTGCAGAACTGTGAGTTTTGCTTCAATATGATGAGACTGTTGACTCATGTTCCACTTGGTGTTCATTATTAGAACCCTCGAGTTCTTCCCAAAAGGGCCACTACCCAGATAGTTTGTATCCAGCCTGTACTGATGCATGGGGTTACCCTGTCCCAGTGCAGCAAATCAGTAAAGTTTCTGTTGGTTCATCTCTCAAAGTTTTCAAGACTTGTTTGGACTGAAGCTCCATCAGCCATTGTGCTAGCCACTCTTAACTTAGTATCATCACAAGATTTGCAGAATGTGTATTTCGTATCTTTGCCCACACATCTGTCCATCTCGTTGATGAAAATACTGAACAATATGGGCCCCAATATCAATCACTGGGATATTCAGATTTTACCTGTTGCCACCTCTACTTTAAGCCATTGGTTATTAGCCTTCATATCCAGCAGTCCCAGGGATTTAAAACCCTTTGCAACAACAAGGAAGGCACAGGAAAGCAAAATGATGTGAAATGTTCAAATGAAGAGTTATGCTTCAAAGTTCTTCCTGAGATGACGAAGAAAAAAGACATCTAGAAAGCGAGAAATCTGACACGGATACTTTAACTTTTTAACTTTTACAGGGATCTCGTAATGGTCTATGGAAACTGCAAACCCAGATTAATCCCAAGAGCAGTTATGTTAAATTAAATGACTTAGCAATGTCTGCCCTCAGCAAATAGACCATAAAACTCCAACAATGCATGCTGTCAAAGGCTAGTCAGAGTGTCTCACAGTATACTAACTGTCAAAATGTTGCAAGTTTCTTTATAATAACCAAACCCCCAAATACACTAATCAAAGGTTTATTAAAAGAAAAGTGTTGCTGAAGGATTTTTCCAGTAGGGACTTTATGTCTTGTTACAAATTGTCTATAGTACTTGTCTGAAAACTGGACTTGATTTTGTTCTTATATACTAAATTAATAAAAACACCTTTTCTCTGTATGAATACTTTTTATATAGAAAAATTACCGACATATCTATGAAATAAAAGTGCTTCCTCACTTCAATTTTCCACTCTAAAATAAGCCTTTCTTAAAGGTGGATTCTAGAGCCATCCTCTAAACCACCACCAAATAAAATAGCTTTTATCATAAATAACTGGGCTTTACTTTCTTCCCAATACACTTTAACAAAAAACCCCACATCATGGCATGGAAACTCAAATTTCAATGGATACAGATAGCCATTCCATCAGTCCTACCAGTTTTAGAGTAGTCTATAAATAACCAGCAAATGCAGGGGAAATAAACAGATATCATAGCTATCTTATCTTTAAGGAAACACCACAGCAGAAGACAATAGCAGATCACCTTTCCTCTTCACTTCTCAAGATTACAAACAGTAATTGCTTTCTCTTACATCATCCCTGCTTTGGAAAAATTTAATGTTCCCTTACCTCTGCATTTTGAAGGTGTTATTTTATAAACTCAAAATAAATCAATAACACAGGATAGAAACAGAGAAGAAAGAGTGAGCACATTACTGGGAACACAGTGTTACTTCAGGCTACAACTGTTTAAAGGAAATGGCACTCAATGTTGGGGAAGTCACAGAAAGTTTGTGAAAATGCTGGAATCTGTAAATAATGCTTTCTTTGAAGTCTCCAGAGTATCCACTTGCTCTTTTTCTGTCTTTATTTTTCAACTACTTTTCCTTGAAAACAGTAAGTGACACAGGATATTTTAACTAAGAAACACTTTCAATGTTATACAAGTGAAATTTTCCAATTCCTATTCTTGGAAGGCGCTGCAGGTCCATCCAACAGGACTGAAGTCCTCTCTCACCAGTACAGAAGCACGTTTGCTGGAAATCTTTCGTACATGAAGAAACATTGAAACCCCTAATGAGACACCACCTTGAAGAATCTCAGCTTGAAACCAGATAAAATTAATGACATCAATGATGCTGCCCTATTCCTTTATCAAAAGAATTAAAAGCATATAGGCTTTACTCCCTTTGTAGTCGTACTAGTCACTCCAAGCAGTTAAGAAGCTGAGTTATGTGGTGTACAGCAGAGTTAAAATACTTCACATGCTTTCCTTGGAACATGCTGAAGGATGCAGTAGATAGGACCTGGCAGAGTAAATGTATGTTTAGTCTTCCAAAAATATGTTGCATTCTATCTTTCTTTCAGCATGAAGAACTAAAAAAGAAGACGAAAAAGAGAAAGGAAAGGTAAAGACTTGCATGTTGTCACCTACGATCCAGGATGAAAAACAATCTTATTTTGATTCCATTTTAAAGCTTTCACACTTGACATATAAAGCTCTTTGTGCGAGGGGAAGGCAAGAGGCCAAACGTTCACTTGCTTACCAACTATTTTGTGTTTGAAGGAAATGTGCCGAGTAGCTGCTGAGCTGGAACATTTGAAAAACGTACGCAGCATGGCTGGACACCCCTGTGTTTGCCAACAATGTTGGTGATGGAGATGTTGGCTTCCCAAACTGCTTGCATATTCATATTGTGGCGTGATTTCCTGATTTCCTTTGCTAAAGACCTCTTCATTGTGTACCTATCATGGCTCCAGAGGAGCTAGGTGACTACTCTAGGGATAAAACAAAGTTGCCCTGCAATGGCTGATATTACTAAAAGAGTATGCTAAATATTTTTTAAATTATTTAATCAGAATAACAGAGCATTGTATGCTGTACCTGACAGCTCTAGGGCTGTAGGTCAAAAATTATCTACATTAAAAAAAAAAATAAATTGAGAAATTAAGCATAAACTAGCTCAATATTGAAGTGTTTACACATTATGCTGAAAACACATTTTTAGTCTTCTGCACCTTGAAATTATTTGAGGATTATCACTATCTGAAGATGTGTGTTACATAAAGGAAAATTGTATTTACTCTTCTGAGAATCACTTGAATTGGTAAGCAAAAAAAAAAGAAATATTTTTAAGAGTAAGCGTGTTCAAATATTAAGCTTACTCAGAGTTTTATATGGAAAATAAAAATGCCACTTGGGGAAAGATCAATAGCTTTTGTAATGTAAGACTTGATTTGGCTATAAAGTACAGACATACAGGGAATTTTTATCATTTTTACCTACCTCTTATAGAGCATACCATGCATTCTGCAGTAACCATTAATCTGAACAAGTCTGCATAGCAAAGCTGAGGCCTTTGATGTAATCCTGTTTTTGAGTGCTTGTGTGTTTAGTACAACGTTCCCAATACTAGAAGAAAACATGAGGTCTTTTTCTGGCAGACCAAAACGATCTCAATTTTAATGCATTTGTACAGTTATAAATAGTAAAAATAGTTTTTCTTTTTTCTTTACAATATTATTAACTCCATTGCCCCCAGTAAACAGAGTTTAAGAACTTAAGAACCTTAAAAATCTTAACTACTACAGAGTTGTTAAGGATCTACAACTGTAAATAGCATGAAAGGAATGTGGATTAATATTGATTAAAATAGACCTTTTTTAACTATAATTCTTCTTTTTAGAAAACTGGTGATTTTCAGTCCAGAGACAAAAGATGGGATTCACTTGAAGAAGTCAGACATCTGCAGTATCCTAGTTAGTCACCTAAAGTCCCTTTATGGTAAAAAAGATACGAGGCTCTCTTAGAGAGCAACTTCATCCTAAAACAGATGTTTAAAATAAGTCAGATGAATCACATCTATGAATTTGTCTGAAGGTCATCAACTGTGCACATCAGCAACGGAGCCTTAGGGACATTGGCTTAGGTCTACATGTCCACAGTACAGACATCCTCAGAAAAGCAACATGAATCCTACTCTGATGAGTGACGAACAACATCACCAATAGAGCAACTTCCATTTTAGGGCTAAACAAAAGCCAAGACCAAAGAATGACTCAGTAAATTTGGTTCCTGCTCTGATCTCGAAGCAATGCAACCGTACACAAAGGCAGCTTTGTACCCCGGGTGTGTGTTCACTCCATTCATCTTCCTCGAAGTATGTAAAATGTAATCTAACAAAGTATGTGCAGATAAGTAGGGGGAAGGGAGCAGGCAGGAAGCAGGCAGGACTATTTAAGATTATGTAAAAAATTCAAGGGGATTATGAAGAGAGAAAGCAAATGAAATTGCACAGAAAATAGCAAAATGAATGGACTAATTCCCAGTAGTCATGATCTCATTGCTTAAGGAATAAATAAAACTCATCTCCTGATAGGGACTCACTGCCCCTGTAACACTTTGCCCTTGAACATAAGCAAAATCTACACACACTGTATTTATTTGAACCAGCTCCATATCGTATCCAAATTCCTTGTCTAAATTTATTACTGCTAGCCTGAAATGCGGAGCTGGAACCTGTGAAAGAAACATTTCCATTTCATGGGATGCCTTTGATTTCTACAGAAAAATATTTTTTTCTGCCATAATAAGCATCATCACTAATTTTGTAAAATTATTTGTTAAATTTATGGCTGTCTTCTACCAGTGCTTTCCAAAAGCCATAAAATAATGTTCAATAAACTATGCTACCAAACTTCAAAAGTTATGTGGGATTTATTAATATATTAAGATGACTGACCTTCTCTGGCTCTTCTGGTTGAGGACACTGTAACACCTTTCTGTGGTTTCCATCTGGCTGTACATCAAAAACTTTACATACCAGGTTAATATTAGGATACTTTCATGTCTTCTAGATAGCACTCTTCTGAACACTTACCCTGACTGTATCAGTTAATAGATGAGGTTAATATAAACAGCTTTAGCATCTCAAAAGTAAAGCCTTCAGTCTTCAAAGTAGGCATCACTCATTGTCTGGGAGATATAAACAATGGACCAGTCCCTTCTGCATCATGAGTTTTATATTTTTTCTCCTATTTGCAGTCAAAATCAGCCACCATCCTCTATTTAATGACAAGACAATAATTACTGAAGATCACTTGTACGCAAAAGGAAAATAAGCCATGAGAAATTTTTAAAATATTTCTTTCAGCTTTATGACTAGTGATATGGATAGATAAAAAACAGGATAGATAAAAATATGCATGAATGAAAGAACAGACAGCTTAGAAATGTGTATTTACTTGAAATTTATATTGGATTCTACACACATATTTTATAGTTATTATATTATGTGTCATCTCAAAAAATTCTCAAGTAGCTCTCACCCTCATAGTATCTTCCCCCACTGTTATCTGCAGATAGCTTGGTTCTGAACCCAGCTGCTTGGAGAATCCAGTCCTGCTCCTACAGGTCCAAAAGGGATGTCATAAGGTTAAGAGGGTTGTTCTGACCAGGAGATCAATCCCAGATATAATCAACTTCAGTGAAACTCCATTCCCAGACATATTCTGTCTAGCCATCCAACTACAATATGTCCCGAGTTATTCACTTTACAGCCACGACTTATTAAGCAATACATCCAGTAATGCTAGATAAAGGGAACAGTAGGTAAGTTTGGAAACAGCCAGTGACCTGCCCTCTTTGCTTATTGCCTTTAACTGGTAAATGCGAGCAAGAAAACTAACCTAATTTTTAAAAATTGCACCACAAAAGCCTGTCCTGTTAATAGCAAGCATCAATATACACTTTTGAAAATACGCTTGAAAGTTTTACTGATGTTAAATGACAAATGAAGAAGGAGGAAGTCCTCAAGAACGTCATTCTTAAACTCTTTACATTGAAAAGAAAGGAAAGGGAATCCAAGATTCATACTAATAAACAATACCTGTGATAAAATTAATTATCCTGTAAGGCATATCTCTGTAATTCTTTGTAATTCAGGCCTGCTGACAGACATGTTCTGTTGAATAATACTCTGGAGCTCCCCAGTCAAGGAAGCAGTGTAAGAAGACTAAGAAAAATTTTGACCAAGAGAAACTTGAATAATTTAATGTGTAAAGGACTAAGCTTCAGGCCATATGAACAACTCATATTCATATTATTCCTGTTACCTTATTTGTAAATATTATAATTTTGTCTTTTCCCTTACCCTTAATAAAAAAGACTTATATTTATTCTCAGTAGAACAGCCAGTTCTCACAGTATCTGCCATTCTTTGGGTTATCACCATTCTGCACAAGAAATTACCATTCAGCACAGGAGATTCACAAATACTTCAATGCTATATGGACATCCATGCAATCAGAGTGGAATGAAAATGGTTTAGAATGAAAAATATTTTCTTCAGTTACGTTGTTTTTAAAAAAAAAAATTAAAAAAAAAAAAAGCCTGACTTGCAAACTAATGGCAGGACATACATGCACAAACAAGGAATTCAAGACACAACATTTTTGCTATACGCAGAAGCAATTTGGTGTGCATTATAGCAAACCACTTCCTAAATCTGAATTCGGTCTTACAACTTAGAGATTAAATCCTGGTTCCACAGTGTCCCCAGAAAAGCTTCCGGTAACTTCAATAGCTGTAGGATCTCACCCTATGAACAGCTCTCCTAACTTAAGGCTGCACCTAGTAAAGATGGATATCAACCTTTTGTCAATGGAAAGCACAAAAATGGGTTCTCAACATGGGACACAAGTCCTAAAAAGAGCCTTTTCTCTATATACTCCCACAAGCAGATTAGAAAGCCAATTTAGACTGTCTATAAAGGTATTTTGGAATTAAAACAGGGCAGTATGGCTCTAGAGAGAAGAATTCCAGTGGCTGCTGAGCTGTCTGGGTTGTTTCATAGTCATTACAGCATTGCCTCTTGGGCTAGGAATCACCTTGTGGTTGGGAATTTCAGTATAATTTAGTCACCCTTTATAATCAATGGGAGAAGAGCGGCACTTCTACGGACTGATCACACCTATTCCAGCACTGTAAGGGCATGTGTTACCTCTGGGTATTCCCTTCTCCCTGTAGACACCAGAATGCAGATGACTGGTAGAAACAGACATGTGGTTGCCAGCTGAGAACTTCACCCTTTAGCCACACAGACACTTTGTTAATGCAAACTGGAGGAGTATATCCTATGGGATCCACCTAGCATGAGACACTGATCTGATTTTTGAAAGGGAGGTGACCAGCTGCCCCCTCTACTCAGCACTGTTGAGGCTGCACCTCAAATGCTGGGGTCAGTTTTAGGCCCCTCACTAAAAGAAGGACATTGAGGTGCTGGAGCATGTCCAAAGATGAGTAACAAAGCTGATGAAGGGTCTAGA
>JAVSBS010016373.1:238610-264655 GCA_033124195.1 Coracias cyanogaster | reverse complement strand
CATGTCCAAAGATGAGTAACAAAGCTGATGAAGGGTCTAGAGAACAAGTCTTATGAGGAGTGGTTGAGGGAACTGGGGTTGTTTAGCCTGGAGAAAAGGAGGCTCAGAGGAGACCTTCTTGCTCTCTACAAGTACCTGAAAGGAGGTTGTACAGAGTTGGGGGTCAGTCTCTTCTCCCAAGGAACAAGCAATAAGACACGAGGAAACGGCCTCAAGCTGCCAGAGGGAGGTTGAGATTGGGAATTAACAAAAATTTCTTCACTAAAAAAATTGCGAAGCACTGGAACAGGCTGCCCAGAGAAAGCAGTGGAGTCACCATCCCTGGAGGTATCCAGTTCTTGGTGACATGGTTTACTGGTGGACTTGGCTGTGCTAGGTTAACAGTTGGACCACAAAAATGAGTAAAACAGTTTAGCTCAGCCATTTTCCGCAAGTCCACATCTGGCAACTTTTATGATGCGTTTGTGTAAGTGTATTCATGAATGCCTCTAATGAAAGCATTAAAAATGATTAATTAAAATTAATGAAAATTAAAATACATGGTACTATGTGTACGTAGATGTGCTCTCCTTGGCATGTAATTGAAGACTGCACAGTCACTTGAATTAACTGTTCATGTTAGAAAACTTTTTCTGCCCACTGTAATTAGAGAACAATAGAGAGGAGTATTCAAAAACATATTATTGCTTCCTTAACACAAGAAGTGTGAATATCGACATTTCACATTCAACTTGTGGCATTTACACCATTGAGTCCAATTCTGTGGTAAGATTTGTATTCTTTTGGAAAAGCCTTCCTAATTTGATAATTGCAAGACATGGAACTCCAGGCAAAAATCATAATCACGGAATTCCAGGAATAAGTGAGTCACACATGGAGTTAAAAAGGAAATGCTTTCGTCAGAAAAACAGTGACCAGTATGCATGACATATAATCTGCGTGTGTTTATATAAAGACAGAGTACGTATCTTTTTAATCTCAAAATAATTGAAAAGAGAGATGTTTCTCTCAGCCTCCCAGGCTGAATTTGGCTGCCTGCTGCCTGTTGAATAGCCCAGGCTTCCCCATCAGAAAAAGAACAGGACTTCAATATTCCAGTCGCCTGCCTGGGTTCTGCTACTGTTTTGCCAGCTGAGCACAACCCAGCTCAAATGAAGGCTGAATTAATCACATAATCATAGAATTGTCAGGGTTGGAAGGGACCTTAAAGACATCTAGTTCCAAATCCCCTGCCATGGGCAGGGACACCTCCCACTAAATCAGGTTGCTCAGAGCCCCCTCCAACCTGGCCTTAAAAACTTCCAGGGATGGGGCTTCCACCACCTCTCTAGGCAACATGTTCCAGTGTCTCACCACCCTCATGGTGGTGAGACATCATGTTTTAAGGCTTGCTTCACAATTGTTGCAAAGCCTGTGGGGATTATTTGCACTGCTACTAAACCAGTGCAAAGTTTGTGTGTTGGTGGTGCCATGATGCACACCAGCCGTGTGTACCCAGCTTGTACAGTCAGCAAAATCAGACCTGCACATCGTGCACCGGTATGAAGAACGAGGGGACCCAAAAATTCACTAGCTGAATCAAAAGGCTTTGAACATAAGAATTCAGATTTTTTTTCAACTGGGACTTGATTCATGACACTGAGAATAGAATGTGGCCCAGTATGGGTATTTCTCCAGTCAAATGTTACTGACTGTGTGGCACTTGTTGTTTAACTGAAAAATTTTCTATGCTGCTATTTATTAGTGTTTCTTAATTTCTTTAAACAGGAGCAAATTTATCTTCATAGTAGTCTTCTGAGCATTATCTCCACTATAAACACGAGAATCATAGAAACACAGAATTATTAAGGTCGGAAAAGACTTCTAAGATCACGTCCAACCGTCAACCCAACACCACCATGACCACTAAACGATGTCCCAAAGGGCGACGTCTACACTTTTTTTGGAGAGCTCCAGGGATGGTGACTCCACCACTTCCCTGGGCAGCAGTGAATCAAATGGAATAATTTCATGCATGGAATGAAATAGAATTACAAAAATATTACTTTCCCAAAGGCAGTTTGTTTAATTTGCAAATGCTTATTTTTTACCCTCTACTTTTTCTTTTATCTTTCTAATGTTAGAGAGAAAAAGGAAAAGGTGAAGAACCTGGATTTAACGAAATCATTTAACATTTAGAATGAAGTTAATTTGAACCATCAACTAATTTGACTAACTGGGAACTATTTAGTTAGTCCCTTACGCTATGCCTACTGATAAATGTACCACCAAATTATCAGTCATTCACGTAAAACCAAAGAAACACATGCCGTCATTAATTCAAAACAATCACCATCATCCAGAGCTACTACAGGATTTTCTTTATTAAACATCCTTATTCTCTTTACTGGAAAAAAAAAAGGGAGATCTCATAAAGTGTATTTTTTAATTGCGTAAAACTTTACAGTAATACTTAAACCAGTTAAATTTCATTTTGCATAAGAAGTGAAATTTTTAGATGAAACTTTACTGATACATCATCTAAAAGCAGAAAACTCAAAATTTTAAATTGCGAACAAAATTTGCCAGATTGAGTTTAGCTAAAATCGAAGGAATGCTTTGAGACTTTCAAGGTGGAAAGTCAAAGTGAAATTACTGACTTGTGAAAAACCACAGAAGCACAATCTGGCAGCTTTTAGTATCTGAAATATAGGTGTTCTGTACTGGTAAAACTCCAGTTTCTTCATAGTGACCTTCCAGTGAATTATATCTTAAATAATCTCAGCCATTTCATGGCAAAACAAACAACGAAGTTGTTTTGGGAAGCCTTGTCAAGTCATTATAGCTTACCTTTAACAGAAGAAAAAGGTCCTATGTACCCTAGTCTCTTGCTCTGCAGCACTAATTGCCCCCCTAACACCGATTAGCACTATAGACCCTTCATGCATTTATAAAAAATGAGGTACCATCACAATAGTTTTGCTGGGATTTATTTTTTTTTTTAATGCTGAGATGAGGGGAAGGAGAGCAAAGAGCATCTACTGTATATGGATTCATTACCATAAGCTTTACTGATAGTTTATCCTGTTTCCTAATGAAAGCAAAAAACCCCCACCGTGTCTCTATTAAAAAGCAATCAGATTTGGTATCCTGGTGACACTTTAAAGAGCACATTATGTGGGAAAACAAAATAAACATTTACCCTGGCAAATGAAAGTGAATTTGGGTTTTGACATACTTGGCAGGAAGGTAGAATTATATTCATGTCAAGTATGCAGAAAAACTAATATAATATTTAAATATTTGCTTAAGTAATATAGAATTTAAAACAACACATTAGAAGAAACATTTTTTGTGAAATATCTTAAAGTTTTTTAGTATAGGATATGCCATGAAAGTAATACATTCAGCTGAAATTTCAGACTTCTGCTGCCTTTGTTACACATTCCCTTCACTGTAAAGTGGTAAAGAGTCTTCATCTTCTACTGACAAGTCTTTATTTGTATTTCCAAGACAAAGGCAGTTCTTATACTGATGGTTTAAACTGATAATGAATATATGCAGCTTTCCAAAGAAACAACCTTTGAGAATCTGAATCCTACAAATATTGATATAATGAGCTAATGTTAACACTATCTCAGCTATCTCAGCGCTCTTCTACTGTTCAATATTGCACATGTGCTATTATTTTAAAACTCCTTGAGTTTGCAACAAGACATAATTCAGTGAAGAGAGACCTTTATATCACTCTGAAAGCAGCTAAAGGCTGTATGTCAACGACCTCTGAAATAAAAAACATAAATAAAAAATAAAAGTATATTTATGTATGTATATATATAAAAAAAGTAGCACTAATTCATTGAGCTGGATACTTGACATTAGTTTTAGTTCCAAAAAGTAAGTCTTTGATGCGTTGTCTAAATATGTATATACTGGACTTTCCTTTTTAAGTATAAACATAAATTAATGTTAGCTGCATGTACCCACAAAAATAAAATTTACCAGTACATCAGAATTATAAATGACTATGAAGTTTGAGGTACAATATTCTGAATTACTAAGAATATTTAAAAACATTAAGAAGAATTTTAAAATTAAGAAAAAGCTTAATTTTATCTCATTTGGAGGGATATGTATAATTAGAAAATATTTCAAAGAATTCTAAATTGCCATAATCATAGCATAGTAATTCAAAGCAACACCACCAGTCTTTATTGTAACTGTACATTGTTGAAATGCGTCATTTAAAAATAATTTGTCATAATTCATTTGAATGTAACCTTATTTGTAAATTTAATTACAAACTATTAAGCTAACTGCTTAGATTTTCAGTACTTCCAAGTCAGCACAGCGGCTAAGTCCCATCGTAAGAGAGAAGCTACTGTTTATTTCAATTCAGCAATTAAAAATTATATAGAGACGTTAACAAAAAAGGTTAGTTTAGGGAATCTGACGTTTAATCTTCTTAATTTGTAGTGCCCAACACATAAATTGGATGCATTAATGCATTAATAACAGCTTTTGAACATGGTATTCATTCATCCAGCCTGGTATAGAAATAAATTTAACAGGAAACTATTTCCTGCACACATTCTTAAAATTGCTTGTAATGAAAACAATACTTTCTAAAGATGTTAGCACCGTTCAGTACAACAAGAAAAATTTCAGTTACTTACAAAAGAGGAAAACAAATAACATTTTTAAGTATAGAAAAAAGTCTTTTTAATTATTCTTTTATTTCACAGTTGGTTCAAAGGAGTTTCTAACACAGGAAGCTTTGAATTCAAGAGTTTAGCAAGAGATATCTCAGAATCCTACTACCAGGGTAATCTCCTGCAAGAGGAAGCCATGGCTCTAATTGCTGTTCAAAATCAAGTATCAAGATATTGAATAGACGCCATATTTCAGGTTGATATTCTTATTGCTGGGCATGGACAGAGCTGTAAATTTAACCTGAAAATTAAAATAATTTAATTTTGGAAATGTTAAAACATGTTCACATTTCTAAGGACGTCTCTCATTCTATTTAGATTTTCTTGGAAGTTCAGAGTGACGGGAATGGAACGGTTCAGGGTTTTTGGGGGAGGTGGGGAGGTGAATCAAAGATCTCTTATAAAAAAGAGAAAAAATTAAAAAACACATAGCCCTACTCACAGAAAAATGGAAAAAATTTCTTCAGTTCCAAATATTATACTTAACAATTTAATATAATTGGGATGCAAAGAACAACGCCTTTAATAAAAACAATTTGAAGCACAGCTTTGAAGATTGAAGGCTATTAAAGGTGCCTATTGTGTAGTACCATTAACAAACACAGTTTGGCATCAATTACTTGACTGCGTTGTTAGAAGTTGTTGTAGATTCTCATGCCATTGAACATAGTGTTGGAGAAAATGTCCACTTCATTGGTGGTTGCTTGGTTTCCTCAATTTTCTGAATTTTTCTGACATTTTCAGAGTCAGATCTAGCACTTCTTAAAAGTGCCAGTGTCTCTTCAGCATTTCTGTCTCTTTCTTTAAAATACAATTTGGGGTAACAAGGATAGCAGACAGAGCAGTCATCTCACTCATACATTTCTTTATCTACTGGAACTACAAATCAGATCTCCATCCTTGGGGTACATCAAGAGTTAACTCCCATTTTAAGAAGGGTGTGATTAGTAGCTGGAAAACTGCCTGAGTTTAGTACATCTGAGGCCGCTAATACGATTTTGAGATATAAAATAATTAGCTGATGATATGAGCTGACAGCTAATACATCTACAATAAACATAAAAAACTCTATTTCCAAGCGGATGTAGAGTATGTGTTCCATTTCTAAGCTGTTTGATATGGTCTATGTAAGGAGCTAGGACTCAATACCAGATGCTCTATGTTCTACAAGTTTCTTCTGCAGATGTCTGCAGCCTGAGAAAATCAACAGTGCTTTGAATAACACTCCTAGTAAAAGCATCTTCTTGTCAGAGGCACTGTATGATATAGGATATGAATCCCACACAAGTGGATGAACTGATTTTAAATAATACCATCTGACAATGGTAGAAAAAACTCTTAGTAGGTCTGACAAAGTCCTGGAAATGGCTGTCAGCCCTGGGAAATAAAATCCAGCCCTCTGACAGAGACTACCCATCCTTCTTTTGTTTGATCAAATGGAAAATCAAATTTAATGATTGCTTCCGAAGTTCCAGAGGCAAAGTTTCAATGGCACTTAACACCGCCACCAAGGAGCCCATATCTTTGCCCCTTGCATGTGCTACTCAGAAAAGTCTGGGAAAAGCGTTTAAGATTTACTTGAGAATGACACATATGCATATTAATGTATTATTTATTTTACCAATTTATATCATTTTCTTGCTGTTTCATTTAAAAAAGATCTCTTTTAGAACACCAGAAGCATAGTGTATATGATACAGATACCATTATGCTGAAGAAATTCTAAAAGCCTGCCACTACCTGCATATAAAAGTTAAAAGAGCTACATTTTAAGTCATAAATTCATGCATTCAACTGAGAATAATACTTTTTTTTGCTCAAAAATAAATCTGTGGCCCCCCACTTGACAAAGTTCTTACAGAATTTGCATAAATCAATTTCTAAAATTTATTCTCTATGGAAAATCAGTATTTTTTTTCTAGTGATAGTATTATGGTCTTGTCTTCCTTGAAAATTTAGGTCTAGTTGTGGATATACTTTGTCAAGCCAAAGTGGCAGCAATGCCTTATTTTTTGCCATGTTAAAGTTAGCTAAATGTGAACTCCAGATTATTAAAAGGGTCAAATGCTGATCTCAGGAATATCTGCAAGATTAAACTCTGCATGTTGACTCCAAGAGAACTTTATGTGAGGTAGAAAATGAGACATGTTACAGTTTTTTTTGGAGTATCCAAATTAAAATAACCTTTTCTGAATTATTTAATGAAAAGTGTGTAACTGTCCAGGTATCCTCAATGTTAACCAAAGATGATACAGCAAAACAGAAGAAATGAGAAGAGACAAAATTTAGGGGCAAAACATACAAATGGGAACGTGCCACCCTGTGTAGAATTAATAAACTATGCCAGCATATTACCCATGCTGTCTGTTAGGAACATTGCGGGTCTGTTTTCTAGTGGATTGGGTAAGGATGTATCTTCCTTTCTGCAACATGTAGAGCTTAATTATATTACTTTACCATTTCAACAGACACTTAAGATGCTTAAATCTTCCTGCTTCTGGTTCCATAGCTGTGACACATGTGTGAAGCTATCACCCAGAGCAATTTTGCACAGCAGCCAGACCATATTCTTACGGAAGAATACAGCAAGCAACGTTATAGATAAAATAAACCACAATGACTGAGACAAAATGAAAGACAGAAAACCCTGTTCCTTGTATACATAAAACGTCTACTCCAGGAAATACCAGCAGTTACAGATTACAGAAAGTGCAGAAGCTGGAAAGTCCAATTACACGCTACCTAGATTTTTAAACAGTTTTTAGAAATTTGAGATGGTTTATCATCTATGTGTTTTATAAAAGCTCTTCTATTTCTGCCCCACCTGCCATTTTAATATCTGAAATGGGAAACTTCAGTACCAAATCATAGAATGGTAGAATAATATATACCAGAAAAGTTTTGAGGCCTTCACAGAGATCTCTAGTTCGACTCCCTGTTCAAAAGAGGTCCAGTTAGTTGGAGATTTCCTCAACCTCTCTGGCAAACCAGTTTCAATCTTTGATCAGATTTATTTTTTCCTGTTATGTATTGGTCCAAATTCTGTCCTTTATGATGCACACTCAAGCAGGGTCTGGCTCCACTCCCTCCACATCCTGCCATTAGTCAGCTGTAGACGGGAATAAAATTTCCCTTTAGCCTCTCCTTTTTCAGACTGAACAAGCTCTAGCCTCCCAGCATATTGTCACAGAATGGTTTTGGTTGCAAGGGACCTTTAAAGGTCACCTCACCCAACCCCCTGCACTGAGCAGGGCCATCTGCAATTAGAGCAGGTTGCTCAGAGCCCTGTCCAGCCTCACCTGGAATGGTTCCAGGGATGGGGCATCGACCACCTCTCTGGGCAATCTGTTATATATCAGGTGCTCCAGCCCCCTAAACTTCTTGGTGACCCTCTGCCAGACTTGCTTCTGTATGTCAAAGTCATTCTAGTATTGGGAGCACAAAACTGGACAGGGATTCCAGATGCTGTCTCACAAGTGCCAAATAATAGGGAAGCATTATTCCCCTTGACCTGCTGGCTAACCTCTTGCTAACACAACCCAGTATGTGGTTGGCCAAGTGCTGTACTGTTGATCGGGGTTACTGCATCCCACATTTGCTTTTGTTGAACTTCATGAGGTTCCCACTAGCCCATTTCTGCAATCCATCAAAAAGGTCCTTCTGAATGGCAGGCCTGCCTTCCAGAGATTTGACTGCTGTGGTATTATGACTCAGTATTTATTTGCCATGCTATGAATTACTGCTTTTATAGTTTACGAGATTCAACAGCTAATCATGTCTGAGATCAACGCGTAAAGCAAAAAGAAATGCTTCAAGAAAATGCAGTACAAGGGGAGATATCTCCCCTGGTTAAGAGATGTCCTATGCTCACTTGAATTCCTTGGATGTTAATTTACATGGAAACCTGATGAAATTAAAATCATATTAACATTCATACTTTGTATTCTTCATTGTACCCGTGTTCCTATTCTCAACACTAAAATGATATTGCCTTTAAAAATCTGCACTGGATCCTGTTTTAGGGATAGTTTAAACGTCAGGATACAAGTATAGTTCTATCAGAATAAGCTTTGAAACAAAAAATGCTGGGATTTCTAATATACTTCTTAATTCAAGAGAAGGCAATGCGTTTACTCTTAGATTGTCTTAATGACTGTCAACTTAGCAAGAGATCATTTGGCTTTCCTAATGACATCTGAACTCTGCTGTGAATGTGGGCAGGAAGGCTTGGTGCATGGTGGCTTTGCAGATGGGAACTAAAGATGACAAAATTTGTACTTAGCAACCGGGAAATTTCATAGAATCAGAAGAATACCAGGTTTGAAGGGACCTCAAGGATCATCTAGTCCAACCTTTCAAGGTAATTTGTAATCAAATCTTGTGAAACACTAGCTTTTAGATTGGAGCTCAATCAAAGAACAATAACAATACATAGAGATACTGACTACTGAGTGAATCAAGTGACTCTCAATCTTTTGCTTAAGTGACAAATGTTAACAAAATCCTGTCTGAACTCAATCAAATACCATGGGAAATATAGACCAGAAGCTAGCAAAATGACCTCATTAATTCTGAGGAGAAAAACTTCACTAGTTCTGGCTAATCCTATGGTCAGAAGGAAAAAGGAAAAACAGAGCCCAAAACCAAGAACAATAAGAGAAAGGCAAAGACTGAATATACTCAAAGGTGAGACAGAACAAATCTCTATTTAGCCCAAGCTCCAAGAGTAGATAGCCATGAAGGCTCAGGGAACAGTGTAACTACAAGACAAGCTTATAATGATTATTTTCCTGAATAGTCATACAGCACCCGGTGATCTGTGGCTCAAGCACTTCCTTAGCCAAATGCAACGTCTTTGTATTCAAGAGCTTTCAAGTAGATTTTTTTTTTCCTGCTAAGTTGTGCAATTCAATAGATCTGAGCTCATCTTGGTTATATTTAGCTGGAGTGCAGCCTGAAAATGACTTTCAGTGCTCCTCTTTATTGTCTGTATGCAAAAAACTGTGGATGGAGAGGCTATGATGACACAGAGATTGCTCACTCTGCTGTCAGAGGGTAAATGCCAACTTAAAAGAATGGGATTCTTAGTCATTTTGCAGAAGGTATTTGCAGGGCTGACCAATAAGTCTGATTAGAACTTGATTTTGCTTCCTGGCTGGAGACTAATACTGAGAAAGGCCTTGTTATCCCCTTAGTGAACATAAGGAGTAAGAAGAGGAAACAAAGGGGCTTCTCTGCTGAACCTGTTATGTCTAGAAACAGCAGAGAAATGAACCTTCAGATAAATTAACTTGGCCCTGCCTTAGGTTGAGAGGCATGCATCAGCCTCCTCCCATATGAGTTTCTGAATATTCCCACCTATCTGTTAAATCCAAGACCTTGCTTGTTAACTCTCAGAACCCTCTCATCTGCAGTAGTTGGAACAGAACACCGTCAAACCCCCTTGTATCATGCCACAGGGAACCTTCCTCCATTGTCTTCATTTGTTAGGAGATCTTATTTTCTTCCATACAAAGTTTTTTTGTGATGCGAATCCTCAAGTGGAAGGAGAGAGAAATTCAGAAGTGGACGTTGAAGCTTGGTCAAACAGCGGCTGATGATCCAAGGTTCTCCTGCATCATGGGGCTTTGCAGGTGAGAGCAAGAGAACTGGGTGGTTGTGAAGCTTTCTGCCAAAAACACAGGGTCCCTGTGCTGAGTTTTCAGTCTTGCTCTTCACAATAGCATCAGAAAACTCCTTCCTTGCAACAAGCAAGAAGTGGGACTGTCATAGAGTAATACTGTGTTTAAAATTTTTACGTAATCTTCATTCGTGTTACAACGCCATCGATTTTGCTTTTGAGTTTTGTGAATTCTGTGCAAAACACTCTCAAAAATGGTTTTATGGAAGTGACTCACTCAGGAAAGCTTGAGATGTTAGGACTGTTCTCAGTATAGGCCTGGTTAACGTCTTACCCTAAGAAATAAACTGTTGCCATTTTTTTTCTTCGTTCAGAAAGGACTTAAATATCGGGCTAATGGAGCTTAGAAGATTAGTAATGTGCTACCTAATGGTTCAAAGGCCTGAAGAAATAACCTTTTTCCTCCCCAAAGAATCTGAATTACATCCTAACTTGTAGAGAAGATTTGCGTTATCGCACCTCTACGCAACCTCAGAAACACAAATCATTATTAGCACTGATTTAATTACTTTAAAGTGTAACAGCAATTTCAACAACCTGCTACTCATGGGACTTCTGCATTACTCCTTGTTGCCAATTCTCTGAAGTTTACATAAGCAATAACTGTGTTGTGAGTACCAATATGTGATGACTAGTATATCTAAGCGACAAATATGTTACACAGGATCACAAATAAGCACACGATTAAAATACACTTAGAAGGATAATGTTTCTTTAGTCGTATGTTTGGCTCCTAATCAAATGCTCTGTGGAAATACTGTTTATATGTATGTGTGTCTATATTTAATTACAGATATAAATAATATTATATAAGGTTTCTTTCCAAAGTTTAAGTTCAAACACAGTCATTTGGGTACCAAAAATACAAAATATAACAGGCCAGAATCTTCCTCAAAGAAGGTAAACAGTGGCAAAAAAATACTCAAAGAACTAAAAGACAGAAAAGCAAATAACACCTTGTCCTCCCAGCAAAACTGTCTAAATTTGCAGTATGACCAATGTTCACGAAAATGCTCTTAACCCAACATTATTTTCCCAGGAATGAAGACCCAAACAAACAGCACAGTTTATGTAACCATAGCCATCAACCGCAATGTTAGAAAATCCTAATAATCTTAGATTTGTAGCAGCGTAAAAAGTCTATTGATACTACTGGCTAAAATAAGAAATCTTTTCCACTTGATAGTTTTTTCCTGTTCCAACAAGAATGACACGATATTCGCAGATGTATAGTTAATAATGAAAAACTGTTTCTGTTTATTTTCTGTTTACTTTTAACCAGTTCAAGCACTACCCAAGAGAAATAATGTTTTCCCAGGATCCCAAATATTCCCAAGCAATGTGTAATCAGAGAAACCATTAATACCAGCAGGCTTATTTTTATACCAAATAACAGATACAAACACTTTGATGCCTGGACGGCTGATTTACAGTGGAGATGCTACTACTTGTGCTACCTTTGCACTGACCTGGAAACACTGATGTAGTGAAATTAATTCTCTCTATATTTCCATTCCTAACCTCAGGAAGGTATGTATTGCAATATCAATAAAAACATTGCCTAGACAATAAAGGTTTTTTTCTGGATTGATGTTCAACCTAAGTTCATTTTAATCTTTGCATCTTTGTATATGAAAAGAAGCAGACAGTATATAGGGAGCTGGTGTTGACCTTCCAGTTTATTAAAAATCATTACGCTCTTTTTTCTGTATCATCAAGGTCCCACTTCAAACACAGAACTTCAGCCTCCACAAAGAACCACCATGGAGGCACCAGAACTACTTTTTCTAACATCTGATGAACTACACTCAAATGTGATTTAAAGAATTTTGGGGGGAAAAAAAGGCAAAGAAAAAGCATTTTTCTCTCTGACCTAAGAGATGAGCTTCCATCTGGACTGTTTCTCTCTCATTTCTGAGCACAGAAGCTGGTCTAAGTTACTGGGATATTTAAACTTTTAGGCACATACAGTGAAGTGAAATTCAGCCCAACTTGTGGTAGTGATTCACCGAGCTCCCAAAGCAGCTTAAGAGGGTGGGAAAAGGTGAGTCCGGGTTTTTTCATCACTGTCCCAGGAATCTGGTGTCCTTGGGTGGGAATGTTCTCCCTCTTACTTGAGTACATTACTTAGGCATTATAAGTCCCTTTTCAAATACAAGACAACCTCCTCTTATTTGGCCTGGACACACAGTTGAGGGTGACACTATTTTTCACTTAGATCTGCAATTATTTAGTTCCTGTAAGAATGTATCTTAAGACATAAGGTTTTTAATGGTATGGCTTGTCCTTCTCTGTCCCACCCCTGGGATGCCTTTAGCCATATATGACAATGTTGTGTAAAGAATAAGGAACATTATTTTCTACTCCCTTTTTTTTCAAAAATAACATATTAAATTTAAGGCTATAACTTGAGTTGCTCATGTAAATGATACAGTATTAGAAAGCTGAAACTTTCTAAGTGGACCAGCACAAGATAAATGGATGATAGGTCTGTGAGAGTATTTTTTACAGTGGGAGATTAAACACTTAGCTTATATACAAAAAAACAAAACAAATTTAAACATTTTCATCTGTAGCTAAATCTTACCCCAAGAAGCATTCTTTCATAGGGTGTAGATGTTACAATCGAAGAAGCGTTAGCACTTACAAACCTTGACTCCAAAAATTAATAAATTATTAGATTTGGGCACAATATTGTGAGACAATAGAAGTCAGTGCTCAACTAAACACTAAGATTCTGTCCCCAAACATAGATTCTGTCAACAAGAATCTGAAATCAGTAAGAAAAGTAAAAATAATTCTTTCTGAAGAAAAATAAGTTTAGTAGAAAAACTATATAGCAAGAAAGATGCGCTCTGAGAAACAATGCCCTGATGCTCAGCAACAGAAAACTTCTTAGTTTGTCTTCCAGCATGCGATACCTATTAAGTATGTGTTGTCCGTACTACAGCACTAAGCTTTCCATACGAGCTTTAAATCAAATTCCAGTTAGTTATTGATAGACCCTGGATGAACAGATACTCCCTAAAGAGTAATGACCCCACACAGCACTTAGGGCGGCATAATTTTTGCCATTGAAATGAGCACGGTAGTACTGAAAGGCCTCACAGCTCTTTCTAAATAACTTCCTGCTTATTTTCTTTGTACATCTTTTCCAAGTTAGTACAATGAATTTGAGTACTTCAACATTGCCTTTCAGATCCCCCCTTAACAGAAGAGCTCATAGTTTTTTTCTGAATTATTTCACCAAATTTTACCTGTCTCAACTAAAAGGTGACAGATTCATGCCCTAGCTCCAAGGGCAGTCAGCATGGACCAACCTGTGTCTGGGCTCCTGCCCTCTGAGCCTCCCAGGGAGACTGGCCACATCCAAACTATGCCATAGAGAGAGCTCCTGGCCCAGGCTGACTCCCAAACTGTGCCCAGGAACTGTCTGGGACAATGCCACCTGGTTCAGGTCAGTGTGACCACTCAAAAGCTGATGACTGTCTTCCAGTTGGATGGAACATTCTTGGTCGTGGTCTAATTCACTAATACATGCTATGTCTATCTTATTTCTATGATTTAAACATTCTGCCCCTCTGCTCCACTCTGGTGAGACCCCACATGCAGTAGTGTCCAGCTCTGGAATCCTCAGTACAAGAAAGGCATGGACCTGTTGGAGCAGGAGGCCACAAAAATGGTCAGACAACTGGAACCCCTCTGCTGTGAGGCTGGGCTGAGAAAGTTGGGCTTGCTCAGCCTGGAGAAGAGAAGGCTCTGGAGAGACCTTATTGCAGCCTTTCAGTATATAAAAGATGCCTACAAGAAAGATGAGGACAATCTTTTTAGCAGGACCTGTTGTGACAGGACAAGGGGTGATGGTTTTAAAGTAAAAGAGAGTGGATTTAGACTAGAGAGAAGGAAGAAATTTTTTATGCTGAGGGTAGTGAAACACTGGCCTAGGTTGCCCAGGGAGGTGGTACAAGCAGCATCCATGGAAACATTCGAGGTCAGATCAGATGAGGCTCTGAGCCACCTGCTCCAGTTGAAGATGTCCCTGCTGAGTGCAGAGGGGTTGGACCTTTGAAGGTCCCTTCCAACCCAAACCATTCTATCATTCTATGAACATAATTCCTTGTATCCCAAGGTGCATCTACGTGTGTTTAGGTGTGCTTGATGGAAACAAATTAATCGTATCTGAACACAGACAAAATTAAAAGGAAGTAATTAAAACTCTTTAAGTAATTTAGCCATTGCACCTCTGTGAGCTTTGTACAGAAGCAGACTAATGAACAGTACAGGAAGAATCATATCCACAAGGAACTTCCTAGAACAATAATATATATCTGTAGTTTTTAAATATCTAACACAATTCATATGATAATGCACTTTAAAGAACCACAAGCTTCTATCAATACCTTTCCGTAGAGATGTAACTTAGTTCTAACATTTTGCTGGTGTCTAGCCTGTTTTCAAGGCAGTGTATCCTAGGCAAGTTATTTTCCTGCCACTGTTTATTCAAACTTGCAATGTACTATGAAAGCATTATGGCAGCTCCTGCAACTGAATCATTGCCATATAACATCTGAGTCTTGGAAATATATCCCTAAACTAGCAGTCAGAGTGACAGATGGATTGTGTTTCTCTTAATCCCAGGGGAACAGAAGTGGAACAGAGCATTCACAGAATGATGCTCTATGCACTCCTTTGTATGTCAGTTCAGAGTTCTGATGGGAAGACTTCTTCCTGGTGGAGGAGGTGAAACTATTAAAAAAATTGATTAAAAATGGGTATTTCCAGAATGAGACAGAAGTCAGCTTTGCAAGGACACTGACTGAAGTTCTAACAAAAGTATACCTGATTTTAATGACAAGAGATGGTAAATTTTATAGGGGTTCTGATATGAAAATTTAGCTGATTTCCTATTAACATTCACAAAATCACAGCCAAATCTCTCAGGTCACCTGAGAGGTTCAGAGTAGCAACATAAGGACTCAAACACCAAAACTGCATCTCTACCAAACGGAAAAATATGGGAAAATGCCAAGATTTTAAATGAGTATGCACCTTCTTCCTACACTGATTCAGCCATATCCCACAGGAATCCCAACTCTCCCTTATAAATAATTTTTAAGACACAGAGAAAAGCAGAATTGCAATCCACTTGCAAGGTTCTGTTTCTTGTGGATTCTGTCATACAACTGGCAACAGAAGGGAAATTGAATTCCCAAGCACCACCAGCTCTGGTTATCCCAGAGCCTAACCTGTACAATAAAAAGGGGATGGTAGGTAGATCACCACTAGATTTTATTCCCAAGAGACTGTCAGCTGTTACGACTATAACTTCTATGATCCAGATAGCTCACCCTCACATCTGCAGTTCAATTACCTCTATGAACTAGAATAGTTTATTCCATCTATAATTGTTCTTACTCTGATGATCAGCTGGTGTTTTACTGCTATCTTAGGAGGGAAAAATACTGTTATGAAGGGAGACAGGGGTGCTACTCTGTTTTTTATTTTGTTTTGATTCTACCAATACAGTTGGTTGGTTTGCCACTATTTACTGCTAGTGCTGAGGTTTTTATAATCACTCATAATGACAATGTAGTGATAATATAATCATGTATTATGACAAAGCAATGTGAATTTTGTTCTGTATTTTGACAGTATTCCACTTCCCTTTGCATCTTGCTATTATTAGAGTTTTAGAGGTAGTCCCTTTGCTTCAAATTAAAATCACAGGACACGTCAATAAGTTCATACACAATCCTAGAAGAAAACCCTTTCTTACTAGTATAACAGTGTTAGTAGGTGTTTTTCAGTAAAAAGCGTAGAATTGTTTCTTTTCCTTTAGTAATGTTTGAAAGTGGCTTGGAATTGTGCTTACTCCTTCATGCTACATATATGGAATAGACCTCACAGAACACCAAGTGGTCTCATAGAATAGCTTAGGTTGGAAAAGACCTCTAAGATCAAGTCCAGCCATTAACCTAACTCTACCAATTCCAATTCCACTGCTAAATCATGTCCCTACGCACCATATCTGTGTGACTTCTAAACACATCCAGGGATGGCGATTCGACCACTTCCCTAGGCAGCCTGTTCCACAGCTTGACAACCCCTCCAGTGAAGAAATTTTTCCTAAGGTCCAATCTAAACCTTCCCTGGTGCAGCATGAGGCCATTTCCTCTTCTTCTATCACTTGTTACTTGTGAGAGAAGACTGGCACCCATCTCTCTACAACCTCTTTCAGGTAGCTCTAAGAGAGTGATGAGGTGTCCCTTCAGCCTCTCTTCAGACTAAATAGCTCCGGTTCCCTCAGCCAATCCTCACAAAACTCGTGCTCTGGACCCTTCCTCAGCTTCACTGCCCTTCTCTGGACCCACTCCAGCACCTCGATGTCCTTCATGTAGTGAGGGGCCCCAAAACTGAGCCCAGTATTTGAGGTGTGTCCTCACCAGTGCAAAGTACAGGGGGACAATCACTTCCTTAGTCCCTTCACAAGATCCCTAGCTCTCAGGAAGTCTTAGCTCTAATTTTATACAATGTTTTAAAAGAATAAGGATAAACAATATTTGCTTTTTGTATCATAACTGAAACCATACCACTAAACAATCATATCCTGTTTAGCCCATAATGACATCAGAAATATATGTTTAGCATCTGCTCTGGACAACTTTGCAAGATTTTGGCCCAAGGCAAAGTGAAACTGAAATCATTTACAGTTGTCCAAACCAAGATAACCACACATTTCTGAGGTAACGGATACCTAAAAGGAACACTGCCTTTAGATAACAGTTCATGATTTAAGTATACAAATTCCTTAAAGAATGCTGTTAGAATTTTTAAAGTGTCTATTGGATTTCCTCCAAAGCTTAGCGTGGATTAAACAATCCATTGCACAAAGAAAATGTGATACACGAGATTAGCCCATCCACTAAAAACTTTTCCTTTAGGAATGGATCGTATTTCCTACTATCTTTGATTCCCGTCAACCCACCTCAATGTGACAACAAAATCCCAAACAAAACAGAGCCAAAAAATGTTAAGCATTTTGAATACCATGTCTTAAGCAATCATTCATGTTTTGTCATCACTTTTAAAAACTAGTAAGAAAGAAAATACATAGTACTGACTTCATACCTGTATATAATTCATGGATCTACCCTAAAAGCCAATCTTGATTTTTGTCCTTTTTAATTTAACATGGAAACATATCAAGTGTTCACAAAATGTAATAAAGTAGAGCAATAGAGAGAAGAATTACTTTATATATATATAGACACATGCTACAGTTCATGAGTTACAGCCTAGTGACAAAAAACAAAACAAGCAGGCAAATGAAAGATACATATTTGATTACAGAACATATTCCTTGACAGACAAACACAGTGCCAGATTTGTCCTTGCCTACAACAGGGAACTTCATAATTTTAGCAACTTGTGTAGATTTTTAGACTGAAAAAGTATTATACTGGAATGACAGAAGAGAATGTAAAGTCAAGCACATAACCCATTCATTCAGAACACTGCTCTTACATACTTCTCTGCACACAAGCTCAAAGGATTTGCCTGCCTTTATGCAAAACATGACATTTTGCATATATATATAAGAAATAAAGCAAAGAAAAGAAATGAAAGCCTCAGTTTCCAAAGCACCAACAGTGTCTAGGAACAACTCTTTTTGACACTGATTCTCAGCTGGGGAGAAACGGGACTTGCTTCTAGCCAAATTCTTGGAGAGAAGGGATTCTTGATTAGATATTGAGTAATTGTAATGGGAGAAGGATGAGGAAATAGGACTTGGAAAAGTGAAAAGGAAACAGGACTCTGAAAACTGGCTCCATTAAGAAGAAAAAATGAGACTTACAACTAGGGCAGGATAAAAGTCTTATTATTTCTTAGAACTTTCCATGAAATCCTGAAAGTGAAAAGGGGCCCTAATAGTCAAATATTAAATATACAAATATTACTGAATGCATCAGCCACCTCAGTATAGAAAAGAAAATCAATGTAATCAGCTTCTACCACTGAAAGCGTATAAAAAGCACTCTAAAAATAGAAAGTTTCCAACAGCCAAATGTACTATACTACTGACTAAAAAGGATAGAAATTGGCCCAAACACTAGTGTGGAATTGTGAGCATGCTCTTGGCACAATTTTGCTCTTGTCATCTAGTTGGCCACACACGAGGAGGAATTGAGCATGACCAGAGGTCATGGATCGTTCTCCATATTTGCTGTGGAGGGGGCTACCAAAAAGACAGGGTAGTCCTGTCCACCTACAAAAAATTTAGCCACAGGGACCCAAGCCAGGCCTTGTCACCTGCCTTCAGGGCCAGGGAACTGGCCCTGGCCTAGTTTATTAATTAGTACAGATATGGGCTTTGGATCTTATAAATACGTCAGAGTAAATGACATTCAAGAAGCTGCTCTACTGATAGCACATAGGGTTGGTAAGATCTATAAAGCATAGCTGCCATGATGTAGTATCTTGTGCCAGTATAGCTAAACCTCAGTGAAACCAAGTAAGACTGGTATCAAAACCAACTGGTATCAAAATCATCATTCCACAGACTTCCATATTAACACAGCTCTATTGCTTCTGGATCCCACTTAGCATTTTGAGAGTGATATAGTACTGCATTCTGCAATGCCAACATAACTTTTCATAAGTGCATGTATCAGAAAATAGGACTTCAAAGAAATATGGAGAGAAGGGCATATACTGAAGCATGTTTGCACAGAGTATTTTAATTTTATCTGTAAGCTGTGTCATACAAAGAGTCCTGAAATGCTACTGAAACAATTCTCTAATGCTACAAATAATAAAAAAAAGATTGTGAAAAAGTATGTGAAATGTTTATAAATAGAATCTACTTTCTACAGGAAAGAAATACAAATACATGGCAGACAGAAAGTCCCATAAATACCCTTTCATAATGTTCCTTCTCAGCATGTGTGCTTACATATCAGGAAATATTTGAGGGAATAGGAAAAATATGGAAATAGGATTCCTTTAGACCATCTGGGTAAAGGGAAAAACCATGTAACAGTGATACAACATGCAGCATGAAAAAGGCATCAGACCAGCCCGATGTATTTAATGTTTCACAGCTTTCTCTGTTGGAGCTGAGTATCAGTAAAAGAAAAGAATTACCTCCATCCGCTCTTGCTTGACATCATCAATCTCATCATCTTCAAATATGGCTAAGAGCTCTCCAGTCTGGTCAATGGAGTTGAGAAAGTCTTGAGCAAGCTTCTGCCGTTTGTTGGTGTTATTACTGTTGAATTTGTCTTCACAAAGGTAAGGAAAGAACAAGAAACTTAAGTTATTCGGCTTCTCCAAACACCAACTGATGTCCCTAGGAAGGGCATACTATAGAATCACATGCACTATGCAGAGAAGGCTTGTTCTGACTGTCCTCCTAATACAAGTTGTGCTACCTGACCAAGGTGATGCCACTGTTGTGCTGCAGTAGCAGTGTAGTAAAAAAAACATCTTCAGTGTTTTCTAGTACAACCTAGTGTTTTTTTCGTAATCTAGAGAAACCTTGTCTACCACTCATATACCATTACTTCTCAGTGAAGGATCCACAGTGAGTAGATCTCTGTTGTTCTGAACACAATAGCAGCTATAAAGACATTAGCATCACAAAATAAAATCTATAGGTTCAATTACCAAAGCCTGGCAGAAAATGTGATCAGGAAATCCTAGATGAACTGTGTTTAGGAAGCATTTCATGAACAGTTCAATTGCTTACAAAAATTGTTTATTTGTTTTAAATAGTGACACGGACTTAAGCCTTAAAAAACCCAAAGATGTCAGGTAGTGGGCTATAATGTCAGATTGCTTGCACAAAACAACACACTTTCACGTGCGGTGAAAATAAAATGCCACAGGCACATTAAATCTCAAATGAGTTGACAAAAACTTATCCACAGATTGACCAAGTCAAAGCAAGAAATACAATGTTTACTTAACATCGATGTGGATGCTCAGAGGAACCAAACACAAGGAATTCATTGTAAGGGAAAAAAAAATAAAAAGAAAGGCTCTGAGAAAGGAAATAAGTTAAATACAAAAAGTTGTGTATGAAGAACGCTAGATGTTATAAAAGTATGGCAAGATTTAGATTTGCTACGCTAAGTTTTTACTTAACTTTTAAAAAGGAAATGCCAATTCTTCCATTAATATAAATCAACAAAACTTCATCACAGCAAATTATATGGCATAAATGAATATATATTCAATTTAAAGAGCTTTTCCTTTCAATGCATTGGTTATAAAATCTGTGACTTGCTCATGGAACAGGGAAACAAAAGTGTTTGCCATTCTTTAAATTACAGATTCAAAGTATAAAATGTTAAATCACACTGAAAACAAACCCAGGTCATATATTAGTATTCAATGACTTCAGATTATGGGATTTTTTTGTAAAACGTGTCAAAATCCTTTGAAAATAATGTAACAAATAAATGCCCATTCAATCACACGTGATAGCTGCCGCATTTAAATTACATATGGTGAAATCAATCAGCCTTTTAATCAGCACCAGTTTCTTACTTCAACAGAGTTGTGACATTGAGCAGCCTTACTTATCATTTGGATGGTAGATGCAAATATTCACTTTAGAAGTATTTCAAACTGAAAGGCAGAGATCTTAAACTAAAGTACTTGAAGACAATATTTTTGTGCCTTTAAACTATTAAGCAGAACCTTAATATTTTGCATTGAGCTATTCAGAGCATTTACAAAATATCGAGCCTCCCCCAAATTCAGTATTTTTTTCCCTACCTTCAAGAAGGTCATCTTCTTCTATTCCTTTGACAATTTTAGATTTGTAGTCGCGAAAAAACATGTATTTAAGTAGTCTTCTAAGCTTCTTCTACGAGAAAAATCCATTGATGTTAATTAGTTTTATAAAGTTATTTTTAGACCCACTTTGCAACAAACATAAGTCTGTGTAATATATTAATCAGTACGTATAATTTTTAAAACGTTCATAATTTTTGATTCTGCAGAAAATCCATACCTAGAAAGTATCTCAAGGTCAGTAGTAATTCCACATTAAATATTATTTATTTGATCTCCTCGGTGCTTTGCTTGTGAAGTGCGAGACAGAAATAGGTTTGACTTTTAGAAAGCAGAAATTCTGAAATGAGGCTTCTTTTAGGGCATTTCCAAATCTTCGCTTAGTTTTGGAAATTCAAATGTACAACTGCCTGTGTCCATGAACTTTGACATGCACAGTAACTGCTGTTTTCAGTATAACTTTATGGGTCACATCAGATAAAGAAACTGCAATTCATTTTTATGTTTTAGTGTTTTTTAATTTTTATATGGTTTTGGTCATTTGGTTTCACCTATCAAATGAGAAAAGAAAAACAAAAGGGAGAGAAAAGGAGAGGGAAAGGGGGGAACTAAGGAAGAAAAGCATATAAAGGATGAATAAATAATGTTGGTAAAAATCATTTAGAATAATTTTTAATAATTTTGAAATTTGAAGAAACAGAATTAATTTAAACTTGTAATGCTTTTTTTTTTTTAATTACTGACTTGCTCTACTAACTATCCAGAGAAAGTAAGACCATCTCTAAATTTGGAGATTTTAGTGACATAAAGTACAGGAAAAGTATTATAAAGGAAAACCAAAACACAGACTAGACGACAAAAATGTAACAGTTACACTGTCAAATGTCACACCTACACCCTGCATAATGAGGAGGAAATAAGAATAATTTATTTTTAATAAAAGCAGTATAAAGGATAAGGATCAATATTATATACCTTTATTAAGAAATTGGTTTGAGCTCTAAGGAACATCACCCACCCTATCCCTTAGTGTCAAAAAATCTATTGATAATTGAAGTCACAGGAAAAAATTAGAATTAATTGAAATGTTATATTATTATTGTGTTGTGCACAATATAATACAATTACAGAGCAGCTATATTTTAAATAAAGCTATTTGTGATGATGGACTCCTTTCACATAGTTTAAGCAAGCACTTTACAACACGGCAAGCCACTTAATATTTAAAGTAAGAAATTTCTGCCTTATTACTATACCTTATCTTTGCGCATTAAGAACAGCAGATCTTCAGCAGAGATGACCCGAGCTCCTCTCAGCTGGGAAACTTCAGCTGCTTGCTGCAACTGAAATAAATGAATAAATTAGGATGGCTGTTTCTGCATTAAAAATTTTATTCACTAGGTTTTGTTTTAAATAAGTTCAGATAATAGTTTGCAAAATACAAGCTATGCACTGCAACACAAGCTGGGACTCTCAAAGGTGTCACTCACTCGGCTCTTGTTAGCCAAGAAGGGAATAACAACTTTATGAAAAGACTGAAAGACTTTTGACAAATCTCAAGAAAAGCTTTTTTGTTTACGTTTAAAATGCTTGCTTTTAAAAAGTGCTCCATCCCTTTTTTTTTTTTTTCTTTCCTTGCACCACATCAGCCCAGAAAATGAACAAATAATTCTCTCAGGCAATGTAAAAATGCCAAATTCTTGCCATAGCACTTTATCTGCAGCTGTGGAAGGGTGGCTGATCCCTCTCACAATTTTTTAAAATAACAAATATTCATTTTAAACAGCTTACCTACGTATTTTTTTGAAAGAAACTCTACCCCTACTTGACTTATCATTAGTATAAACCAGACCCACATGAAGAACATTTTTAGGCATACTCTTATTTCATTTGAGAGAAAGAAAATGAATTGATAGGAAACACTGACTCTGTTAATAAAGTAGTTGGAAAAATCCTTATTGATCAGACCCAGCCATTCAGATACGAAAGAGATAAAGATGAGATTGAGCAATGAATGCTGCAAAAACTGAAGATGGCCGGAGGAGTGTCCTCACCTTCGTTGTGGTAAGACCCAAACACCTCAAATTGTGCTGTAAAGAGCAAAAATCTATTTGTAAGAGACTAAGCATATCAGTTTTGGATTCACCTTCAATAAGTGCAGGAAATCGGACTACTGTGTACACAAACAGATCACATCAAAACCAGGATAACACAAGAAACTGAACTTGCACAAGCTCATGCTTATCAAACTACTGGGCTAAGGAGGTCCAACTCAAATGCAGAAGACAAGTCTACAGGATTTGCTCCTTCCACCTTGCTAGCCTTTGGTTTGGGTGTAAGGCGATGCTGTAGAGTAGGTGAGATAGAAAGGATGCTTCACAGCATGAAATATGCCTTTTCCTCTAAATTCAAACATACTATCCAGAAGGCAAGATTTATTCATAATCTCTTTGCTATTATCCCTCTTAACCATCCAATGGATGGACTGACAGCAAGCACAATAAGAAAGTTATCAAAAGGAAAGACGCCTTAAAAAAATATTGCTATTGAAACTCATACACACCTGTAACATGATCGATCAACAGAAATTAAATTTATTTTCAAACATCTCTATATTCTTCTTTCAAAAATGCATTAATGCACCTGAAAATAATTTAAAGAAATCCTATCCTTCAAACTCACACTAGCAATGGTTTCACTCAGTATCACTGGCTGAATAAGTATATTATTAATCTGAGCTCCCATGCTGCTATGACTTGAAATAGGCCTATTCAGAAGTTAAAAAGATCAACAAAAACAGTAGCTGTTTCTAATATCCAAAGAGGGGGGGGGAAAGATTTTCATTTTGGCAAGTGTTCAGTGAGCAAAAGATTCAGTCCATAAATCATAATACTGGACTGCATTAATTTTTTTCCACACTAATCACACGCATACAAAACGTTAACTGTATCTCGTATGCACAACACAAAACATACTGCATGAAGAGTTTCAGATTTTCCCCTCGAAACCCTCTCTTGGCCCTTGCAGTCACAGAGACCAGAGAGATTTCAGGAATCCAGAAGTCACAGTAATATCATCTTACTTGAAAAATGTAAGAATGTGAAAAACGATAGTTCTATTTTTTGGCATAAGTGAAACTGTTTCTTATTTTGATTAGTTTGAGGGTGCACAAGCTACTTATATTTCTAACATAAAATATAAAGAGCTGGATAAAAATAAATTTACCAAGAGTGAGCCAATATTCATCTCTGGTGTAAATCTATTGCAGTTAATGGATTTATGCCAAGGCTGATTTTGGCCCCACTAAGCTTAGAAGTGTTACAAACCCTGACCTTAGCATGGTGATAACACAACACAGCTTTTCCAAATATATTATAAAACAATGGCAGAAATATCCGACGTGAAGGTATGCTCCAGTTCTCCAACACATATAGAACCGTTACTATAGCCTTTAATCCAACCCAAACCATTCTGTGATTCCAGAAGACATTTTCCTACTATAAAATTCAGCTATGTCGATGGCTACATGTAGCTGAAATATCTTATTTTTCCAAACGATGACCACGTGACAACAGCATTTAAAGCAAAGGTTGTGTGCAAGCTGCTTACAGGAACCTCCCAACGAAGTAAGAGAGTAGGGAGAGGAGGCCAAATTCACATCCCATTTGCATCTAAGTAAATCCTGAAGAACACTGTTTACTTTAATGGAGTTATTCTGGGCTAAACACAAGATCAAAATCTGGAATAATATTCTCAGTTTCTACCAAAACAATGAAAACTTTATTCTCACATTGCCTCGACTTTTGCATCTATTTTATTTTAAGGAATGAGCACACAGCATTTAATTTCTTTGGCTTAAAGAAAGCAAAACACAAAAATAATTACTTCCTGTACAGTTATAAAATATGGATTATTTATCCAAACAGACCATAATGAGTTCTGCATTGGTACACATATTTACCTGGGAAACCAGGATATACTCAGGTAAATATGTATCCAAGCAATTAATAAAAAATTATCTACCACACAGCCGAGGTTGAGGAGAAGATGTATTTATAGTTTTAACACACACATAATTGACTCCTTCAAGCCACAACACGAGTGCTTTGCTATAATTAGTATTACAACAAACTGTCTTATTTGACTGTCCCAGAGTTACTATTAACGTGCAATAAGCCCTGAGTCCTTAATTTCCGGAGCTGAAGGCCTTGTTGAGTCATTACCGCGGCTTCCTTACATGACGAAGGGGGATGTCAGGAAGCCATACGAAAGAAATGATACATTGCCGAGCACCTAAGCATTTATCATTCCAGAAAAAAAACAAATTCAGCTATGTAACCTTAAAGTCAGGAGGTCTTTCACCTTTTGTTGCAGTGGAAGTACCAGGGGATTTCACTTGGTGAGCAGAGAGTCTGCTGCCCGTGACTCCAGGTGATAGCTGTGGTATAAATACTGCAGTAACTTCTCATTTATGAGGTTACCATGTGGCAACAGTGGAGAGAGGGCAAGAATTTCCCACCACCTCTTCTTCTTCCAAGCCTCAGCTACATTTAGCATCAGTCACTGAATTTGGGGCAGCAACAGTTCCAACATATTCACTGACTTTTCCTAATTTGTTAATGATTAAAATTGTTTAGTTCACATTACAAAATATTTTGGTTTGGATTATCCTGAAGAGGAGCAAACTATTCAAATGTCTTAAATTCTTAAAGAAAAACAGGCTAAATTTCCTAATATCAGCAAACAATATCTGAGACCTCGGAGTCTGAACACATTTTTTATTAGAGCCAAATTATGAACCCCTATAAGTGAAGTTTAAATAACGGAAGTGTTGAAATGACTTTAACTATAGGAGCGCAAATAGCTCTGTTAAT
>JAVSBS010016373.1:218404-231065 GCA_033124195.1 Coracias cyanogaster | reverse complement strand
ATGTTAGACTACATAACTTGGCAAATAGCACAGAGTCCACAACAGGGATGTGAATGTGCAAATACTGTGATTTTTTATATAACTTAAATTCACTTTTACTTGTGTGGAGATGATCTGAAATAACCTTTAATGGAAATACTATCTTTTCTCAAAACTAGAATACACTAAAATACGAGGGCATTTCACAGATAATTTGAAGAACAATGGAAAATATCTTAGAAGCTGTTCAGGAATGCTCCTCCTAAGCCTAAGGGTAGTATGGGAGGAATCATTTATTTGAAAAAGCTTTCCTGGAGGCAACAGAGACTGATTCCCTAGATTCATCAGAGACTGGACTGACCTCTCAAGACTGCAGGAAGGATGACATGAAGGGGATAAGTATAAGCCATGAAGTTCTGGGGGGAAGATAAAGAGAGTTTTTGAGAGGGATAAAGAAAACAAGATAGGGAAAAGTGTTTGCAGACATTTTCTAGATCACAGATTTTCACGGTGTCCTCCAAATGTTTGGTCTATGGTCTTCCTTCCTAAACTTCTAACACAGCCTATTAATGTGTTCATAAAACAAAAACTTCCAGTCATTTTGTGTCTCACAGAACTCTATGATCCTTGCATTTTTTAAAGAAGTCTGATCTTTAAAAAAAATGTTAGGAGGCTACTTGTTCCTAATGAGTAGAAGTCACTGCATCTAAAGAACCCAGACTTCAGCTGCTAAATGTAGGAAACCAGGAAAATATGCCATGAACCTCATTGTACATGGTGAATTTCTTATTCTTCTCTTGAAACTCAAGTTATCAGCTACTATCAGACTTCAACTGGCTATGAGGACACTTGGTCAGTGAACTTTTCAATATTTTACCTACCAACACTTCACAATTAAAACTTGCACATTCTCAGAATAGTTATGAACCAGAAAGGCTTTGGCAGACAGCTAGTCCAGAGTCAATCCACAAAAACTATCAACTGACTGAGCAAGAAGTCTGATAAAATAGAGGAAACAAGATTTATGTCAAGGGAGAGAAGTATGTGGTCTTTTGCAAAAATCTCTGGAAATGGCCACAGGTCCAAGTTGTGGACCTATATACATCCATTAGGAGAAGACAGCTTCCCCTGCCCTGAGGAGATCTCTGCTTTTGGAATTCAGCTGTACAATCTTATAATTAAGTGCAGCTCCACTGAAACTACTCATGTGCTAAGTTACTAAGGCTGAGCACCAAGCCAGGGTATCCATTACTGGTACCAGAGCATTCAGAAGATAATGTCAATGATGCCAGTGGGGAGGAGGAAAACTTGTGCTTCCAGTGTTTATCTTTGTTGTTTGGGAGGCACAAAGGAAAGTGTTAGCTCTTCAGGTTCAGCTTCAAAAGACACTGAAAAATCACAAAAAATCTTTGAGAGGAAGAGCTCAGGGCAAAAATGCAAAGATGAAAAGAAAAGTCTTGGTTTTCTTCAGGAAAATCATGCTGTAGATTAGCATCTGACAACAGTGTTTGTGTCTACGGTAAAGGTTGAGCCTTAGCACAATCACCAGGATTCAGATAGTTCAGCTTCTACAAAATGGTAGCACAGATTTCTTCAAGAAGAGGCCTTGATATTTCTCCATGAGCGTGCAGTCTGAAGAGTCTGCAAAAGGGTATGTATTTCTCTAATTATTAGAGATATTTTCTGCAGTGTTTATGGAAATAAAGGGAGAATTAAGGCCAAAGTGCAATGGCTAAAGTGCAACCGATGAATTTCTAACAAAAAAAAATCCCCCAAAACACAATAAAAAATCATTAAACCACAAATGGAAAAGTACTTTCATTCCTCAAAAACAATGAAACACTTCCATTTTCATCACATATTTACGAGAAAGTGAATCAAGTATCAGTCACAAACTGGAAACTATGAAAGTGAAAATAAGCATAAGTAAAATCAGTACACATACGATGAAGAAAGAAATCTGTTCTCAGAATGACAGAATGGATGACACTTCTCTAAAAGACACGAGGAATCCAAAGTGAAATGCAGAGCGGACAAAGAAAAGTTGCAAGGCTGGGTAAGATTTAAGAAGGAACAATGATTATTGAAGGGATTTAACAGGTCAAGAAAGTAGGGGATAAGACTACTAACACTAATAAATAAAATATTCTCCATTAACACAGATCATTCCCTCTTTTTGGGTGGCTTTTACAGTTGATTTCTTTATCCCGGGAAAGCTAGGTTACCTACATGAAGTTTACATTTCGGTTCCAATGCCAGTGATGTCTGTTCTGCATCCATTTTACAAATCGGCAAAATAAGGCACAGAACAACTCACTGCACACTGGGAAAGATGGGACCAGGAGAAGTCCTCTGCTTCCCTCCCTCACCAACCACCTACCAGTGCTCCTTCACTGCAAACTAGTCTTCTCTAACGCCATAGGATACATCTGCAGAATAATACAGAAATATTAAAAAAAAGCCCTAAACAACCAAATGTCTTCTGAGCTTTAAGTGAAGACTTTTTTTTGTATCTAAACTTGCATGGACTCCTGCGCAAAACCTATAAATACTTCCTAGTGCCCAAAGCTGTGAAATGCAGAGGTGATTTAGCAGACACACAAACCATAAAAACTGTGCCCGATATATTTCTGTTCTAATTTAGAGTAAGTGGGCCAGCTTTATATCATATATAATCATAATTCTCAGTGACATTTAAACGAAAAACCAACTAAACATTTAAACTAAAAACCTGCAAACCTCCATAAAGCTTTACAAATAGTATCAGTCATTTTAATATAAAGCAAAGAGACAGTAGCATAAACAATGTCAACACAGACACAAGTTTGCAGTTTAGAACCTGGACCTGGAATACTCTAAAAGTAAATCCTTACATTCATAAGAAATCACTTTTCAATCAGTGGCTTCCTGAGGAGGAATAGGATCTTCAGGATGCAGTAAAGCCATACCATTAGAAGTCAGGAAGTATAGGAATAAAGAACAACCAAAAGTAAAGCTTAATTAGCTTTGCAAGCCAAATTAAAAAGCAAAGCGAAGGAGGCTTGAGACATAAAACAGTATGAAGAAGGATACTCTGCGCAGGATGAAATAGAGATGGAAAATCTAAACATGGTTCCAAAACAGGAGAATAATTTTCACTGAGCATTGAGCATAACTGAGATTCTGAGAGTGGGAGAAATGGCGTAACAACTCGTGGAAGAGGTACATGGAAAGAAATTATTTCTAACGTACTGAATGGAAGTAAAAATCAAAGATTTTAATGCATTCCAGTCATCAGCACTGGATATCTCAGATGTGAATTAACTATAAACATAACTGAATGTCTGCTGGCATTAATATTCAAACAAATCAGCTAAGTTTGGGGAAGCTAACGGGATCAAATAATTACAGGCTGCTGCCTACAAATACTTGAAGAGCAATTAGAGAGATGACGGATCCAAATTCTTCTTGGTAGTGTCAGATGATATAACGAGGGGCGACAGCCAGAAACTGTAATTTGGAAGGATCGAGTTGGATGTTAGGAAACGAGGATAAAGCAGCCCTGCAGCAGCTAAGCAGGAGAAGCTCTGAAAAATTCCCCTGTGGAGCTTCCAAAGCCTGACCTAGGCGAAGCCATGGCTGACCATCTGGTCTAGTACCAGTGACAGTCCTCAGAGTGGGTTGGACTAGATGTCTCCAGGGGTTTGACTGTTTGCTTCCCCTCTGTATTTTGTATACTCTTACAGAGTTTTTGAGTAAAGGAAATTGTTTCCCCTGCTGCACAGGGTCCTCTGTTCAGAATAGGGTCCCCTTGCTACTGCCACATCAAAATTTGAATTCTTTTCCAAAACAGCGTGTCAACAACGTGGACGTGCAGAAAGCCAGTCCTAAGGACTCTGCAAAAGCCAGAGAACACAGGTGGAGGCAAGACAAACCTCACCACATCTTCGAGCTGCTGCTGCAACCATCGGCTCAGACAGTCAGCCGCAGCCAGCTCCCCGGTATCTATCAATCACAAGGAAAAGCCGGCAACAGCCCTGCTAATAAGGAGCAAAAGAAACAAGGTCTGCTCCTTCACATCAGCAGCCACACTGTGCACTGAACAAGACACAGGACAAGATGAAATTTGCTGATTCCTTCAGCAAGAACAAATAAATACATACAGTTAATGGGTTCGTTCGCAGCAAGTCATCTAGGCTGATGAATGGCAGTTGCGTGTAAAACGAGTTGAGGAAGGTTACTGGGTTTCTTTTTGATACAGCTTGAATGAAAATCAGCTTCTATGATGCTGTAAGTATTCCCAGAGTAGATTCCTTAATTATTTGCAGCCTTGGTTCATTCAGATAAATAGGCTGTGCTAATACGTGTTTGAGCTTCATTTAGAAAAAAAATAGTTATTCACTACAGATGTGAGGATCTCTGCTCTGTGTTCTTAGTCACATACTGCAACTGATGGTAAAATGCAGAGTGGCTGAGCTCATACCTCACAGTTAACTTTATAATTTCATCTTCTTCAGATTTGCCTTCTTAAAAGCCTATAAGTTAAATCTTAAAGACCTAATACAAGTTTTTTACAGAACAGCTCCAGAATCACGGACTTTTTGAATGGATTCATGTAAACAGTGATTTATTTTCCAGAGTTATTCTTGTTAATAAGTTTAAGGCTGTTGGGGTTTTCAGATTCTCTTTAGATATATTTCCCTTTATACCTTACAGATGTAATAAACTATAATATATCAGCTAATGAATGAAAGAGGACATCTGTCTCATGAAAAGGCCACACCATAGGGAGTGTTTCTGCTTTTTACAGACACTTGAAGTGAAATCAGTGGCAAGGACATGAAACTGAGATTGAGGTTCCCCACGCCAGGACAAATTTCAGGTTGTAAATAAATAGACACCACCACAAAAAGCACATTCTATAATGCCCTTTTCTAATAGTCTGAGTACTCTACATGGAAATTCAGTACCATTATCCCCAATTTTCTGTTTTAATACCTGAGATACTGAAAAAAAAAAAAAAAATCTTCAAAAGTCACTTTACATTTTACTGATTCCGGCTCATCATTTCAGTATCTGATCCCATCCTGAGCATGACCCACCAGAGAATACTTACAACTTTTATCCACTACTTGTCTTCAGAGACAAATCATGTTCCATATATCTCACTGCAATCATCTTCAGTCTAATCAGTAGGATGGGAATCTGTGCAAATAATTATTTAAAGCACACTGTGATGTCCACCTTTTGCTGTCCTGCTGAGTTTAGTGACATCCTATGTATAGTTAGTTGGTGAGCCAGATGATGTTCTGTTAAATGACATTTTATGTCAGAAACTGGGTATAAAAAGATAACTTGATATGCTGATTTCCCATAACTATCTCACAATGCACAGAAACAGGCACCTGGGTGCTTCCCATTTCTTTAACCTTCAGTCAGTTGTAGAAGTTCAGGCTTGCACAGCCAATGCAAACAAAGGAGAATCACCAACGGAATTCAAATGTCCTGTGTCTCTGGTAAATACATCATCCACCACAGCACCGGTTTAAATTGTACATCAGGCTGCTTACTGAATCTGCATTTATTCTCTTGAAAACTATATTCAACAAAATTAGAGCAAGATTAAATGATCTTTTGACAGATGACATTTGGCCGAAAATACAAAGTTTGGTGTTGTAGCAATAACCGGAAATTCTTTTGACGTACATTATATTCAGACATAGAATGAAATAATCCCTAGACTGAAAATCTGTCAGTGGATTTCTGTCCTTAAAAGATCAATGCACTTTTGCTAATAGTTTCTTACAATGAAAGGGTTTTCTAATTAAGCAGAAATAGTGTTGTATTCTATCAATCACAGATTAAAGTAGTGCATCTGATCATATTAGTAATATCTTAAATGTAAAGTGATAAATTTCTCATCTAAATATTAATAAACAGCTTCTACTAATAGTGTGCATTATCCATTTAGTGTCACAATGGCATTTCTGGCTTTAGTACAGAAGTCCTAGAAATTAAATGTATTAATTCCCAAAATTTTCTTTTGCTCCTACTTCCAGTGTGTAAATGCCAAGTATTAAAGTAAGTCTATAAATATTATTTTCATTTGCAGGCTTTATAGTTATGTCACAAGAAGTTTCCTGCAATCCAGCAATGCACTTGGACTCACTTGTATATGGTAGAACATGAATCCCCTTGGTCTTGGCAAAATCAAATACTGAAATGATTTCCTCTCGCGGTCTTCCTTTTCGTATTTATTTTCTGCATCATTACTTTATGCAGGTGTTATTTCTCATAGACAGACTGTGCTCTAGTGCAAGTTCACTTATAATAGTGGTGTAGCCAGGGGTGTGTTGGAACAGCTATTTCATAATTACATGTAATTTCAATTTCAAATCCATCCATCTAAACCAGAATAATAACATCCCTCCGTTTAACTCTCTGTCAATGAAAATAACTTAAACAGTGTTCACTTTGAGGGGGGAACACGGAATCAGAGACCTCCACTTTCTGACTATTTTTATCTATCCTCTTTTATTTCCTACCCGTGTTCCCACCTCCCACATCAGCGGCCGTTTCAATGACTAATCAGATTAAGGGAAAAATGAGTCGTGTGCTTCACTTTCACTGCCGGGACCACAATTTGAACCTGATCTAAAGTACCAAATTAAATCACCGTGTGATCTTTAGCTGCCATCCACTTCACAAAACGCCCTGCCCAGAGTTTGCTGTAAGCTGACATCAGTGGCGTCCAGCGCTCAGGAAAAGATGAGCGCAGCACTAACTATCGCTCAAGCCTACACCGGGTTTGAGGTCATGGGCAAGAAAGTGTGTGAAACGGGACTGCGTTGGCATCTCACCTCTTGCTCTTCAAGTTTCGAACACTGCTTCCACAAAACACAGATATTAATTTTCAAGCGGTCATCTGTGTTTTACAATATTCTTAAAATTTTCTATTTCCTCCACACATCTCTTCCAGTAGCACCAATGCTGGCTACTAAAACATGGTCTCTATTCAAAATCATTCTGTACTCCTACTTTTTAGAGAAAATATAAAAAAACCACAGCTATGTGTGACTGTATTTGTATGGCAGCTTAATCTGAATGTCTTTTCAAGTTTATCTATTTTTTTTAATATTCTAAACTGCTTTACCTTTCAAATTGTACAGCAAAGTTCTTAAAAGTAAACTTTGCTATAAATCCCTTTCTCATTTATTCTTGTTTTGTGTAATTAGCTTTTCTTTTGCATGTTCTACGTCCAATTTCAATTAAGCAAAATGTTTTGGTTTGAGTATATGAGAAAAAATGCACTTGGACATTTTCAAGTTAGTCAAGACAAAAATAAACTTCTTAATTCAAAAGGCTTATGGTTTTTAATGTCCTCAAATAACAGGATTTTTGAAAGAAGTAAATTTTCGGTGAAGAATCATCACTTAATAAATGTTCAATTAAGTTAGATAAAAGCAAACCATGTAGTTAACTCAATTTAGAAAGGTGTTGTATTTTTTTTTCCAAAATGTCAGTTTTCTATATTTTACTGGTTTTGTTAAGAGGCTAGAAAAGAGTAAATTCTAAATACTGGCGAGTTGAAAGCAGCAAGTATGATTTCAATCACAACACTAACATTCTCCTTGAACTATAAAATACTCAAATACTACTCTAAAAATACAAAGAGGAATGACTCCTACGATATCGAACATGGAAGCAGATGGAGTTTTGGCAATATGGACATAAAGATTAACTGTCTAAAATATTATGCATAAAAGATGGTAAGATTTAGGTATGGCCCAAAATGAAGGTACAGAGAAAAAATATGCACAAAGTCCCAAGGAACATTATAGTGTTAATCTACTCCCAGAAAATATGGGAGAAACGATAAGGAGATTGGTTTTGTCTTTCCTGGATTTCAGTGGATAAAAAAATGCTTCTAGGAAACCATGCCAAAATGCAGTCCTGGGTAAACACAGACGAGATGAGAGTGGAGAGAGAAATATTCAAAACACCAGTGTTAAGATGATATTGAATCCTTGAAAGCAGATGAGGCTAGAAAGCCCAGTGATGAAAAGGAAATGGGATAAGAACAGAAATTTGCAGGATGCCCAAAGAAAGTAAGAAAATTCTGTTGAAAGATACATTGAATTACATAGTGGAGGGAGAGGAAGATGAGAAGAATATGGTGTTTCTCCTTAAGTTGAAAAAAATCCTCCACTTTAAAAGAAGATTTAGAAATGATGTAACCTCTGTGAGAAGAAACACGTCATAGTTAGCGGACTGGAGATCAAAAGAGTCTCAAAAGTAGCTCTTCCCTCCAAACACAAGAAGAGCAGCGATATTTTCCATTTCTCATCACAGAATCATAGAATGGTTTGGGTTGAAAGCAACCTTAAAGATCTGCCATGGGCAGGGACAGCTCCCACTGGACCAGGGTGCTCAGAGGCCCATCCAACCTAGTCTTGAACACATACAGGAATGGAGCATCCACAACCTCTCTGGGCAACCTGTTCCATTGCCTCATCACTCTCACATTAAAGAATTTCTTCCTTTCATCTAATCTAAATCTACCCTTTTCCTGTTTGAAGCCACTATCCCTCGTCCTATCACTACAAGTCCCTCCCCAGCCTTCTTGTAGATCCCCTTCAGATACTAGAAGGCTGCAATAAGGTCTCCTTGGAGCTTTCTCTTCTCCAGGCTCAGCAACCCTAACCCACTCAGCCTGCTCCAGCAGGTCCATGTCCTTCATGTGTTGGGGGCTCCAGAGCTGGATGCAGTACTCCAGATGTGTCTCATGAGAGTGGAGTAGAGAAGGAGAATAATCTCCCTCGACCTGCTGACCACACTTCTTTTGATGCAGCCCAGGAAAAAAACTGTAGTTGGCTTTCCAGGCTGCACTCACACATTGTTGGCTTTTCATCAAGCAGCATCCCCAAATGCTCCCTAGTTGTCACAGACTAGGTGCACATCTTGATGAGTCGTCCTTTCCCTTTAACAGTTCACCAGTAAGAGTAAACATGTTCATTAAATGTAGTTCTGACGAAAACTACCAAAGCAGTCCCCTTCTTACAACGTTATACTTGCCAGAGTTACACTGCATATAAATTCCATATTACCTTTATCTTCTGTTTGAGCTAGTACAGAGGCAAACTGTTTTGCACCTGCAGCTTTTATAAGGCACGAGTGGGATTTTAAAGGAACTGCTGAAGTGACTGAACACTTTATGGGTGAGAGCCAGCATGTGCTCTACATACTTACATTTGCTTAACAAATCATGATCAGCCAAATTAAACTGAAGTGTGAAATACAGCACTCTGAAGAATGACATCTACCACTTTTGCCCACTGGTGGAAAGAACAAGGCAGGCAAACAGGAAAAGCTCTCACAAAAGCTTCTCCAAAACTTTCGGAGGAAAAACACAGCAGAGACTGAGACCAACCATCACTATTGAATGCCAAAATCCAACCATGAAGCGTGGACAGTCTTTCTTGCTCTGTCTTTGAAGGACTCCTCTTTTTATCAGTATTTCCTTATTTTATCAGGAAAAAATTTTTTTCTTTTTTTTTTGTTTTAACCAAACTCTGGTGGGATAACCACATGGTCCCTGTCACTCTACTTGGCCAATAGAAATTAAATTCTTCATTAAAAGTGAAAGGGCTCACACAGCAAAAAAAAAATGAGCAAAAGAGAATTGGGCTTTTATGGATCTCATCGAGAAGAGAGAAAGCTGGTGTAGAATTCACTTGCCTGAACTGGGCAAAAACTTGAATATCAGCCTCCTGTGCACACCAGGCAACTATGCACATCACTGAACTCTGGTGTAGAGGAGGCTCTCTTCTCCATTTCAAAGAAAACTTTAAGACATTTTAGTCTCCTTCAAATACAGGACAAATAATTATTATTCAGCAAACTTAATACCATAAGCTTTAGGTGTTATGATCCCTAAGTTCCAGTGAAAACATGGATTAATTCAGTTCTCTTAGGTTATTCACAGAAGATAAATAAGTTGCCTACAGACTGTTTAGTAAAAAATAGCTACTCATGACAATGCAGACACTACAGGTAATGCAGGATTTTGTCTGATGAGATTGATAAGTCAGGCCTAGAAGAAATGAAACATGAAGTTTTCACTGCGAATACTATGTCATATATATGCAATGTATAGATGTTCAGTCACATCTGACAATTTTTCCGCATCATCTTTTCCTGCCAAGAGTCATCAGACGCACATGCAGCAAATCTGGTACTCAAAAATAAATGACACACATAGATACGCATGTCCTGAATCCCTCCACTTACCAACATGGGTTGGAAAGTTCTCAAAACCTTCCTTGGCTTCTCAGAAATTACTGCCACCCTCAATTTTATTACCTCAAGATCTCTAGTCGCAGAGATGTGAATGACCAACCACTGAACAGAGAGCCTGGAAAGGATTATCTGGCATCTGTTAAAATTACAGGCTACTGGAGATGAGGATGTCTGCAGTTAAGCATAGGTCTGACATGCTTTCTATAATTTTGATTCTTTTAACACACTTGAGATAAAATGCAGCAGAAATAGCTCACTATTTTACTGGCATTGTTGATGGAAAAAAAAAATTGGTAAACATGAAACACTTATGCATTCATTTTTTAAGAATTATAGACATCTTTATTCTGCTAAATAAAATGCTGCCCTCATAAAAAGGGTTTCGCAATACCTAAGAAAAATCAGCCAGCAAATGTGGTTGATTGGCCTTATGAAAAAAAAATTTTTTGCACATGCCAGTGGATAATTGTTTGGAATTCAGAAGCAAAATCTACAAAGTTTCCATCCACAGCAGCCAGAAGGCTGGAAGTTGAACAGAATTTCCGCCTATAAGTTCTCCTCCTAAAAGCTCTCCCCAGCAGCCGTATGTAGCACTGGGCATAAGGAATGAAAAGGGTATGAGATATTTTCTTCTGTTCTCAACACTTCCCCTTCTGCCCACCCCGAGCAGCCATCTGGGTGGCACATATGAAAAAACTGGTGGGAGAGACTGAAGTGCTGGGGCCTGAGTTGTATGCCCCAAGTTGGAGTTGGCCTGTGAATGAGTCATGACCTAGCAGAATGTTTTGTTTTTCCTATTGTCTTCATTGTCCAGAGGCAGAACCTGGCCCACCTGTGTCTTTGCAGCTCCACCCTCACCCAGGTGGTCATGGGTGAGGTGGTAGGTGAGGCCAGGATTGTATCAACCAGGAGCTGAGTAGTTGGAGGAGCTTCCTGTTAGGTATGGCTTCTGTTGGGGCTGGTTGCATCTTGCTGAGCTCTCTGGGTGGTGTCCTTCTATGTGAGTGGCCACTGAGGGAGCCATCTCTGTCCGTTGTGTCCAGCAGGCGATGCTGGCACCACAGTGGGCAGCAGGGGAGCTGAGCCCACAGGAACCTATGGCAGGATTGTTTGAAAGAAGACTTCTGAGGGGATGTTGCTGAGTTCAGCGTTAGCCTGTGTGATCAGGCAACTGATGGCAGCATAAAATGATGATGGCTGAACCAGCACAACAGGGACCTATTAGGTGTCTCCTCCTATATGGACGCTTAATGATAGCACTTACATAAATTTTATTTATGGTTTTGAAGACATAGAAATATTTGTATCCACACACAGAGAAATGCAGGTAGAGGCACTGGGTAATTGGTGTGCACTTACATAATGAATAAATAAGGAAGCCCAGTGCAAAATCAGTGGAAAACTTAAGAAACTGGTTCTATCTCCATACATATGAGATGCAGCACTGTCTCACTGGCAGGGGAACAAAAATCAGAATGTCTTTTATTGTGATTTGTAATCTTATCCCGACTATCCTGAGGGATTATCAGAACAAGCAGTGGAAGGCCAAGGAGAGAATTGTTCAGGATTTCAGCTAATTAATGGAAGGAAAAAAGATGGTCAGTTGACAAGGGAAAAGAACCAGCTATTGTTCTGATGATGAAAGATACACTTCAATAAGCAGGCAAGTTGTCTCCACCCTCCCATTATAGCTCAAATAGTTTTGTTGGTGGGTGTTTTGTAACACTTCAATTGTTACAATGCTACATATCTTCCAAGGACAAATAAAGCAATAAAGCCCTACCTTAAGAACTTAAAACCTGAGAATTTCATCTTTTCATGCAGCATTTTGAGACAAAAAGCAATGTCTTTTCATCAGCAGACACTCAGTCAAGCACCTTGAGAGATCAGTCAGTGAAACCAGTAATGATGAACAGGGATAATAGGAAGGAGGGAGAACATAATGGGAAAGTTCACAACAGAGCAAAAAAAGGTAAAAAAACCTAACTTACAGTGGTGATGATGCATAGCATATCATAGAATCATGGAATCTTAGGGGTTGGAAGGGACCTCTAGAGATCATCGAGTCCAACTCCCCTGCCACAGCAGTTATCACCTAGGGCAGGACAGACAGGAATGCATCCAAGTGGGTTTTGAAAGTCTCCAGAGAAAGAGACTCCACAACCTCTCTGGGCAGCCTGTTCTAGTGCTACGTCACCCTCACAGTAAGGAAGTTTCTCCTCATGTTGAGGTGCAACTTCCTATGTACTAGCTTATACCCATTATTCCTTGTCCTGTTACTGGGTACCATGGAAAAGAGACTGGCCCCTTCTGCTTGACACTCATCGCTCAGATATTTATAGATGTTAATAAGATCCCCTCTCAGCCTTCTTTTCTCAAGACTAAACAGCCCCAGTTCTCTCAG
>JAVSBS010016373.1:204012-218304 GCA_033124195.1 Coracias cyanogaster | reverse complement strand
ATGAGGAAAATAAAAGATAGAAATAGTATTTGTATTCTAAAGGAAAAGCTTAAGCCCTTCTCCCACAGAGACTGGGACATACAGTTATACTTAATTAGACCTGATCTAGAATTTTTTTGGTACATATATGCTATCAGAATTATTAGAAAGGGCAATACTTAAGTCCACAGTTAAAATGCAACCTTATATATGTGTGAGGTAATTGCCTGTTCCCAAAACCATTTATATATATCACGGCAGTGTGATAAGAGTAAAAGCTGCTTCCCTACAGCCTTCATGACTGCTGTGGAAAAAATGGGTCTCTTCTGTGATCCAAAATAATTACTCAGTCAGCTATTGGTTTCTTTTATCCATGGGTAGATTATTTTTCTCTGCCTTTCCCAGAATTTCCTTATAACTTATATTTTTACTTAAAATGTGTCTAGTCCCTTTGCATGGGTAGGAGAACTAATATTTTCAACAAATAATGGTTAAGAAAAATATATATATATTATTTGTTATTATTTTTAATTGTATGCGTATAATGTAATTGTGATTATTCCAAAATGCAGCATAAAATTCAGTGTTGAAATACAGTTGTTCAACTTTGAATTTAAAGGAGTGTGCAGGATCCACTTCTCACTGCTGACGTCAGCTGATGCTTTGTTTAGCAACCCTTTCTTTGGCACGGTATCAGGATATATTGTGTACCATATACAGCCCTGGAGGGGAGAGGGGCTCAAGAAAGCTGGTCGATATTAGAAGACGACCTTCTCCAAGTCCAGAATCAATGCACTTCAAAAGAGGGGAAGGCAGGCAAGAATGCTGGGAGTCCACATGGATGAACAAGCAGCTCCTGTACATACTTAGGTGCAAAAAGAGAGTCTACAGAGAAGACAAAGGTAGAAGAAAAGACAAGTAGTCTGGGAAGAATTCAGAGAAGCTGTCTGAGCAGCTAGGGATTGGGTTAGGAAAGCTAAAGTCCAGATAGAGTTAAATCTGGCCAGGGACATCAAGGTTAACAAGAAAAACTTCTACAGGTATGTCAGTGATAAAAGGAAGGCTAGGGAAGATGGGGGCCCTCTCCGGAAGGAAACAGGACACCTGGTCACGAGGGATATGGAAATGGCTGAGGTATATAATGCATTCTTTTCCTTAGTCTTCACTAGCAAAAGCTCTAGCCACACTGCTGAAGTTGCAGAAGCCAAAGGCAGGGGCTGGGAGAAGGAAGATCTGCCCATTGTAAGGGAAGATCAAGGTTCGAGACCATCTAAAGAACCTGAAGTTGCAGAAGTCCATGGGACTTGACGAGATCCATCCGCAGATCCTGAGGGAGTTGTCAGACCAAGTTGTTAATCCGCTTTCTGTCGTGTTTGAGAAGTTATGGTGGTCTGGTGAAGTGCCCACTGACTGGAAAAAGGGAAATATTACCCCCATTTTCAAAAAGGGATAAAAAGGAAGACATGGGCAACTACAGGACAGTCAGTCTTACCCCTGTGCCTGGCAAGATCATGGAACAGATCCTCCTAAAGTTTCTGCTAAGTCACATGGAAAGTGAGGAGGTGATTGGCAGCAACCAACACGTCTTCACTAAGGGCAAATATTGCCTGTGAACTCTGGTGACCTTTTTCGATGGAGTAACAGCTTTGGTGGATAAGGGAAGGGCAACTGATGTGGAACTTCCTATTTACTAGCTTATACCCATTACTCGTTCTCCTATTACTGGGCACCATGGAAAAGAGACTGGCCCCTTGTACTTGACACTCACCCCTCAGATATTTATAGATGTTAATAAGATCCCCTCTCAGCCTTCTTTTCTCAAGACTAAACAGCCCCAGTTCTCTCAGCCTTCCTTCATAGGAGAGATGTTCAAGTCCCTTAATCATCCTCGTAGCCCTCCGTTGGACTCTCTCCAGTAGATCCCTGTCTCTCTTGAATTGGGGAGCCCAAAACTGAATACAGTATTCCAGGTGTGGTCTCACCAGGGCAGAGTAGAGAGTGAGAAGAACCTCCCTAGACCTGCTGGACACAGTTTTCTTAACACACCCCAGGATACCATTGGCCCTCTTGGCCACAAGGGCACATTGCTGCCCCATGGATAGTTTACTATCCACCAGTACTCCAAGGTCTTTCTCCACGGAGCTGCTTTCCAGCAGGATGACCCCTAGTCTGTACTGGTGCCTGGTGTTATTCCTCCCCAGATGCAGGACTCTACACTTGTTCTTACTGAACTTCATGAGGTTCACCTTTGCTCAGCTCTCTAGCCTGTCTAGGTCTCGCTGGATAGCAGCACAGCCTTCCAGTATGTCAGCCACCCTTCCCAGTTTTGTAAGAGGCAAGCTCTCCACAGGTCAAGCTTTATACAAAAGTCAAGTACATAAACAAGACATTAATATTTTAATATAATTTTCAATGTGACAATAAGCACAGTAATTTTCAAGTCATCATGGACATATTCCAGTCCACTTCTAAAAAGTCTGATAGATTTGTGCTTAAATTAATTCAGCTTTAACAGGTTTGTAACCATGGCATCTTTAAAAACAAAAAAAAAAGCATCCATTGACCCCATGCTGTTAAATTTAGGGTTATAATCCAAAATCAATTGTGCTTCAGCCAGCTTTCTATCAGCTGAGTCTTTTGTTTGGCAAAGACTCAACTCAAAATGAAGGGAATTGATTGGGGTGATAATTTGCTGTATGAGCACCTACAGGGTTGTTAAAATAAAGGTGCTGTGCCACACGCAGGTGTTCCAACATTCTTAAACAGTTCGTCCAGTATCCCCAAAGTAAGCAAACTCAGTTAACAGCAATTCTTCATCTAGCATTTAGTTTGGAGCCCCGTCTGGCAAACACCACCGATTCCTGCTTTAAGTCACATCTCTTCTGCTCAAGTGATGATGATGTACTGTAAGGAGTTGCATTAAGGTCTCGGTCAAGTAAATTACTCTGGCTTCAAACTGTCAAGTAAACTTTGCAGCTTTGCGCTTCATATAATACAGTTTGTGATAAAGACACAGGAGTCCCAGGCTGCTGGTTTTGGCTATAAAACCACCCATTGAAGTAATCATCCAGTTCAGTATGTGATGGGGGAATATCATTTACAGAGCACAGACACACAGTTGGTGAATTGATAGAGTTCCAAACCTACTGAAAATTGCTTTTCCCCACCTACCCCCCAAATCCTTCCTTCTAAACCTTCCCAGGACAGGAATCTGGGACAATTTCAGTCCTAAGATGCAGTAACTATCTCATCACAACTTTGCCAATTGTTTGTTGGTTTGGTTTTGGTGGGTGGTTTTTTTTTTTTATTATCTCCTTATATTCCTGTTAGTGCTTCAATAATCTTCCAAAGTTATAAGACCATGTAAGCCAAGCTGCTGGATGGGTCTATAGTGTTTCTATATGTATAATGCACATATTATTGCGGCCTTTCAGTACTTAAAGGGGGCCTATATAAAGACGGGGACAATCTTTTAGCACAGCCTGTTGTGACAGGACAAGGTACAATGGCTATAAACTGAAAGAGGGGAGATATAGACTAGATATAAAAGAGAAATTTATTTCAGTGGAGAAACACTGGCCCAGGTTTCCCAGGAAGGTGGTAGAAGCCACATTCCTGGAAATATCCCAGGACAGATTGACCGGGGCTCTGAGCAACCTTCTCTGGTCAAAGATGTCCCTGCTCAGTGCAGAGGGGGTTAGACTAGATGGGCTTTAAAGGTCCCTTCCAGCCCAAAATAATCTATGATTCTATATAAAGATATACACCTTTACATACGTAGATGTGTATATACATATATTTGTGTATTTTCCACTAACATCCTTCCATCCTGATCAGCCAAAGAGGGGAACAGGATGAGGCCAATGGTTCCATTTGCATGAATTCTGTGTTTTCTGCCTGATCTTTCTGTATGGTTGCGTGTATAATTATATACGTATAGTGAGTGTATCTGAGTGTGTGCCCAGCGGGAATCCACACCCAGCCTCGCTACTGGCCAAACCTGGGGAAGTGCAGCTGCAGCTATGCTCACACTAGGAGACCAGCCAACTCAAAACACCTCATGCAGCAATACAAGCAAAAATATTAAGCTCTTCGTAAGTAAAAAAATAATTATCATAAGACATTTAGTCTTGAGATATGGTTAAAAAAGAGCATTATTTGTTCTCAGCCATTTAATGAGCTATATTATCAGTGCTGAAACACATTTCCAAGCAGGATAGTAAGATAAACCCTGTAAATCTCACTAGCATGGTACAACTTGTCTTTTTATTTTTCAAATGATAAAACACCTCATCGCTTTTTCAGCACACAGATAAGACACTAGACACTTCTCAGTACGGGTAAGGCCCTTAATTGATGAAATGGAAACTGTTCACATCAGGCTGTTCTAAAAAATGTTTTTGTGCTTATCCAGTCTCCTTGAATAAAAATAACTGTATATACACACCATTTTGTTTGCTCCACTTGGGGTGTTTACAACTTTGGTAAAAACATAATAAAACGTAGCACTCAAACTGGATGCAACTGCATTGAGTAGGAGTCTGCATGTTAGAGATGAGAACTGCCCTTGGCTGTTCAGCCCGCGTGGTATTTATGAGCAACACTTCATTTTCACAATCTTAGAACACGTACAATCAACAATAATGATAATCATTTTCAAAACACTTGCTGAATTTCAAAATATTTTCCCAGAGAATAATGTTTCCCTCTCTCTGTTTTGATACGTGCATCTGAGTCACTCTGTTGCACTTTGGAAAGGTAAAAAGTTTCTGCTTATGATACTGAACCGTAAATCTTGAGCATTAGCCTCTTAGTTCTTTAAATAATATTTACTATTGCAATGCACATAGTTTTATAAGCTATTTTAGAAAGTTAGACTATGAAGAAAGTACATAACCTTCTTCAGCTCAGCTGTGAAATTACAACGGCATTCTCCCTCTAACTACATAAATAACACCCTTCTCCGTCAGTTCTGGGATGCACAAATCCTTCCTCTCCATAAAATTTACCAACCTCATAAATACTGACCTAGAATCAGCAATTTTGGTATTTACTAGGGACTCTAACTGAATTCATAAATCAACATAATACCTAAGTGGGCAGTACTACAATCATTTTATATATTCTATATAACTATTTCACATAATATATTTCACCGTCAGAAACATTACACATTTAGCTGGCAAGTCTCTCCTTCAGCATTTAATAAATGCCACACTTTTACATATGAAATTGTATTTCAATCTCATGTTTATATTTTGACTGCACCTAAAATGTGCTTATTGTAGCATACTGCATCAATAAATGAACAATTATTTCTCAGTGGCATGTAAAATACATAGTGATGTCAGCAGCATTAAATCCCAGTGCCAAGTAGGGAAACAATTAAATGTAGTTTAACTATAAAATTAATAATATACTAATTTTAATAAAAGGAAAAGATTTACCTTATTATTTTTAGTTCAGACATGCAGTCATGTGCAAGGAAATTCAATACCCACTGTATAAAATATGAACTATGAAAATGTTTTACAGATGTTTTTAATCGGCTTCCTTTGTTTAACATTAGACACTAACCTCCAGAAGATACATACAAGCTGCACATCCTACAGGTAATGCTATCCAGATGGGATATTTTCCCTGAACATCGTCCTTAATAACATAAGGAATAAGGAATAACATCAGGAATAGGCTGTGAAGAAAAAGCATCTTGGCAAAAAATTTCTAATGTCATTTTGTATTCAGTGGCAGGACACATCTTTTCCAGCTTGCCTATAGTACGTCTTGTGGAAAACTCCCAGAACACACAGCATAAAAACGTCTTGAATTCAGACAGCTTTACGGTGACTGCTCGGCTCTAGCAAATACTAAAATACAGTAGTGATATCATCTTAATTATTAACTCCTTCCTTTGGTTAAACTGTACAACATTCCAGCTGTTAGATCTCTGGGTTATTCCTGCAGTCCGATCCCATACTGAATTTTCTCAGCCTACACAAATTCATCAGGAAGACACTGCTATAATGAGTGAAGCAAGCATGTCTTTCTTGGCAACAAGAAATGAGTTTTCCTTGCCTGGACGCTGTTTGGTAGGGAGGAATAAAACACCACGCTTCTTAAAGTCATTATTTGGTCATGAGTAAGTGGTAACATTGGTTCAGAGAAGAGGTTCAGCTAAGGCATTGCAGTTAAGGGGGAAAAAAACTTCTTGGTTTTTACACCACTAGATCCATTTGCTAGACATCATTATCTCAATATCTGATCCAAGCGTTACCTATTTAGAAAGGGAAGAGCCCCCAAATGCCCAGACAAGTCCAATGACTCTTGCAGACGTGCACCCTGTAGTCCTTTGCTCTGACGACTTAAGCAAAAGAAGGAAAAAGTCTTCCCTTAACCACTCCAGAGAGACAACTCAGGCAGAGACTATAACCTGCCCAGTGTAAGGACTAAACCCATACTCATAAACATCTCATTGTTCCTCAAGTGGAACATGGAGGGAATTTAAGCACCTATATTTCTGCCAGGATTGTCCACTGACATCCCTGAGCTTGCCTAAAACTGTGTGCCACAGTGACACTATTTTAGTAGGACTGAAATGTTCAGGATCCAGTCTGTCACCTAACAGCTCTGCCTGGGACGACATAATCCTCTTGAAATCCTCAATAAACATTGGGAGCACCAAGTTCTGCAGAAAATTCAAAAGTCAGGGTCACCTCAATTGAAAAATAGATACGGAGGTGAAGACGGTCCCTAAAGCCAGCCACCCTTATGGGTCATCACTTGGAGCCATCACCAAAGAGATGAGTTCAATTCCTTCCTCCCACCAGTGGAGATCCAAATCTGCCTCTCTCAGCCCTTGAGGTAGTGCTGGAGCCAGGAGCCATAAGCAAGGCTGCGGAAGGGAGATCTGCACCCCAATCCTGAGACTACATGTGTGCATGAGGACTCGACATTCACCAGTTCTCAGGGAGAACAAGAGGGAGAATGACCTTGCATACTTGGGGGTCTGATTAAGCCAGGGTAGCTCAAGGTTAATACTGCGACAATTAGAACTGCTTGTGCACGTCATTTTATGGCTGGTTACCTGAAAGCACAGGAACAAGCCTGTAATTAGAGTAGAAATTACAGAGAAAACCAGCGAAATCTACAGGTTTCACTTAACGGCTATGACACATCATCACCCATTATTGTCTCTCTCTAAAATATCCGAGTTCATATGTTCAAATGAATAAAAGTGTGAAAAATATATACTTTTATGGAATAAATGTTAGAAGATAGTAAACAACTATCTCGGGAACACATGTCTACCTGCATGTTCCATCGACTCAGGCTGAAAGGCAGCATAGGTAGGAAGAAGAGAAGGGGCCCTGACAAAGTAGAGATGCTGCTTTTCTTCCTACCCCTACAAACACCATTGAATTCTGTCACCTATTTGTAAACGTAAAGGAATGATAACAGCTTGTTTTACAGGGCTAAAAGAAGGCTTTGCTCAATAACAACAGAAATGACTATATGGAGAAATGGATATGAAGATGCCCATGAAGAAGGAATCCACAATTCAACATATGCTTCTTCACCTGGAGTACTGTGCTTGGCTCTGGGGTACCCAGCATAAGAAAAGACATGGATCTGCGTGAGCAGGTCCACAGGAAGGTCATGAAGATGGTCGGTGGGCTGGAACACCTCCCATGTGAGGAAAAGCTAAGAGATTTGGGGTTGTTTAGCCTAGAGAAGAAAAGGCTCCAGGAAGACCTTATAGCAGTCTTCCAGTACTTAAAAGGGCTCTACAGGAAAGATGAGGAAGGTCTTTTTATCAGGGAGTCTAGTGGTAGGAGGCAGGGTAATGGTTTTAAACTGAAAGAGAGTAGATGTAGATTAGATGTAGGAAGAAATTCTTCACTGTGAGGATGGTGAGTCACTGGCACAGATTGCCCAGAGAGGTTGTGGATGCCCCATCCCTGGATGTGTTCAAGGCCAGGTTGGATGGGACTTTGAGCAACCTGGTCTAGCGTTAGGTGTCTGTACACATGGCAGGGGGGTTGGAGCTAGATGATCTTTAAGGTGCTTTCCAACCCAAACCATTCTATAATCCTTCAATTCAAAGGTTTCCAATGGGAATTTTGGGATACAATTCAGATGGAGATTAAGACCTCAGACTGTGTATAGATATGTATGTATAATGTATGTAGGTGTCTAAGCTCCCAAACAGTAAAAGGAGCCTAGAAGCTATTCTGGTGTCTGGACAGTAGATATTTATGGAGTTTAAGAGTTGACTCTGCTTCAGTATCTACAGTGGGTACTGAGATATCTATAGCAGACCTGAATTTAGGTATCTGAATGCAGACCTGAATCTTACATATCTCTCTTCATTATGAAATCATGCATACCCTCTCCTGTCAACTAGGACATAACGTATCTCCTTCCAAAGACAGTTCCAACAGCCCATCCACCAAATAGAGGTTGTAACCATCAGTCCAGGCTTGCAATGCAAAAAGCAACCAGGGGTCATGTGAAAAGCCTTTGACATAAATATATTTTCAAAAAATAACCATGGATGTAAGAAACTATATTTTTCATGAGGCAACTAGATACTCCCGGAAAGGGTCTTGACATCACTATAAGGGCAGATGTGTCCAGGGTTTCTGCAAAAAGGCATGGTTATCTACAACAAATACTCTATACATCATTTATAGCATGCAATTGCTAGTCTACAGTCAGAAAAACAGACAGAAAGAGATCAGCAATCCAGTGCTCTTGAGTTGCCTCAAGCCTACCTTACAGGGTTCACATCTCTCTGCAGAGCCTGGCTGGGAGTTGCAGCACATCTACCTTCTAAATACTAATAAACACAAAAATGTTTCCTGCATCTCTTGCATAAGAACACAGTTGTGTCTCCCATGCTTATATTACTGAAGGATCTGGAAGTTTAATAAAAATTTAGATTTGCAATGCATCGTGACAGGTACAGATTTACGTCCTCCTACAGCAAGCGCTTAGAAGTAAGGAACTGGGAAGATCCAGGCTATTTTTCAACCAGACAGGCATGTCACTGACAGTGACAGAAATGTTTCCACAAAATAGCCTCCTGCTGTCTCTGACCCTAATGAGACGCACTGCATACCACAGCGTAACAGCACTACATTTCCCTCAGAATATGAAACATAAACTCCATGTTAACCATCCTCCAGAAATGCACCATACCTCTAACTTCTCTGTAACATTGTCTTCGTTAGAGTACCTGCCGAAGGGCCTAACTGCCCATAAACCCATCCCCCCAACCTACCCCCCAAAGAAACCCAACCCAAAATTATGTGATAAATAAGGATTTGATACGGAAATCCAGCTAGATGTACCTCTTACTTATCTTTTGTATGTACAGGGTTAAAAAGGTCTACAGGAGCTATAGTTAGCAGATAAGAGCAAAATAAATAATAACATCCACAAACAAGGAAAAACCCATTCCCCAAAACAGGTGTGTAAACATTTTCATGACCGCAAATATACAATATTATACATACAAAATGCATCATAGTAAGATGTAAAGCTTTCATTACCATGACTTTGAGCAGCTGTTTCAATCACGCAGTCTTGCAAGACTGAGCCTTAAGTAGCTTAGACTGCTTAGTTATATTAGACCATAGTTATACCAAAACATCACAACAAGGGCCTGCAGTCATCTGAAGTTCTTAACTTGAAATTCCAGTATCTTCAAAGACGTTAAGTCTAAGCCCCTTTTTCATTTATTGATTAATTTTTATTATATATTTATTTACTTGTTTATTACTTATATCGTAACAGGACACAACATCATGCTACTGATACTGGTGAGCCACAGCACTGCAGTGCTGGCCATCACATAACCACGTAAAAAAGAAGGATGTTGTCACATAAAGCCTACAGACAGCAAATGACAGACACATACACAAACATAACCTGCAATGTGAATAGTAATAGTCTCAGAAATTCAACTGCTATTGACATTCTTACAGATATTAGAAAAAAAATGGGAAGTTTAGCAAGATTTTGGAAGAAGCAAATATTTGCTTTTGGGAATTAAAGTGCCTTTTTTAATAAGGATATATATGAGAAAAGAAACTTTACAATACTGACTTTATTCTAACAGAGAATCATAGAATGGCTTAGGTTGGAAGGCACCCTGGAGATCATCTAATCCAACCCCCCTGCCATGGGCAGGGATGCCTCTAACTTGACCAGGTTGCTCAAGGCCTCATCAAACCTGGTCTTGGACACCTCCAGGGAGGGGACATCCACAGCCTCTCCAGGCAATCTATTCCAGAGTCTTGTCACCCTCATACTGAAGAACTTATTCCTAAAATCTAGTCTAATGACTAGATTAACATTTTTTTTTCATGGAGGTCACCATCCCACGATAACAGAATATGACAGAGAATCGTGACAGACTCCAAACAGGCAAACGTGTAGTACTGATCCAAAAAGTCCACTAATTTTTTGGGGGAAAATAAAGAACATACATTTTTCCCCTCAGATTTACCTTGTTCAGGTTAAGTTTTCTCTATAGTGACCTCTTAAATAACTGTCCTAATAGGAAACTATGGAGAACAAATGGAGTAGGAAGAAAGCTCTTATGTGCGGAAACATTCTTCTTTATCTATAAGCAATATCAGGGGACTGGATATACTAAGAAAAAAACTCCATCGCTAGATCAGACAACCAATAGATATATTTAACACTAAATCATACAGTCTGTCCAGACAACACTTCGCTGCGTTTGGTATTGTATTAGAATAACGTAACAGATCTAAACCTGCAAAAGGTTTAAAATAAATTTTTGTAAATAATGAAGTCCACCACTAATATAAATTAATTACCATTAAAAATTAGTAAACGTGAAGCAGTCAAGCTTTAATGAGACCTTGCAGCTACAGCAGAGGCAAAAGATTTGTAAAAACGAAGTTGAATTTTTTAACTACAAGTAATCACTATTAAGTATTATGGTCAGTACCTTGAAATGAGACATTTTTCCAAGGGAAAAAATCATATTCCTCAAAACAGACAGTTTTGTATACAGGTACTGAGCAGTATTTCGCAGGTCTATGTTTAAGATCATAGAGAGAAATGATGACATCAAATGATGTATCCAGCAGCCTTCTATGATGGCACCCACTCACCACATGGGACACTCAGTTTCAAGTTTATGGTCTTCCAGCAAGCTGAGACTGAACATTGGTGTTTCCTTTCCACTGCTGTTGTCCTACCTGCTGGACTGCTGGCTAGATCAGATTCCGCTTCACCTCAGTAGATTTTTACAATTTTTTAAAAAGCTTTCAGTTTTGTTCTGATGGAAAAGCAAAGCGAATGTCAAAACCTCTGGATTTTTCAGGAAATGGGATTCTTGTTTTCCAGCCAGGCACAGCAATTATAGAGACCTCTGAGTAGGACATGAACCCTGTAACGCTTGAGCAAGAGCCTGAATTTTAGGCTTGCAGTGTTTGACTGAGTTCAAAATCAGGCATCATTTGAATCAACTCTAACAGTAATATAATAGAAATGCCACCACCTCCTATTGTAACTGCTTCCATAACATGGAGATTTGACAGAGTTTCAAATGTATGGATAAATATTGGAAAAGGACCAAAATGAACACAAAGGATATTCAAGAGCTACACTGAAGCAATCTGAAAGGCTTGCTTGAAACCTGTTAAAGGAAGGAAATTCACAGTTAAGACTGAAAATCCTGGCTGAAACTCCAGCCTTCAAATACGTACCCTTTGCAGAAACAACAAAAAAAAAGGGTAGGCAAACCATACAAATCAAGACCACAGTGTCAGACTGGATTTCCAGTTTTAACTATGATTTGTGACATATTAGAGAATACTTTATTTCATTCTGTTTCCACAAAGTTGTAGCTTTCAGATGGACAGGCCAAGAACAGTCAAACTAGCTGAGGGTTTATTGTAGAAACAAAATCACTACTTTCCTTGAGGGCTGGAGTAGGTTTCTTGCTATAGGTCCATTAAAAAAAAAAAAAGAAAAAGAAAAAAAATGACAAAGGGAAAAAAAAGGGAAGGAATACTTCCAGGAGTCCCAACATTACATTTAAGAGGACTGCCTTTCCCAGTATAAATTTCTTCATAGTACCAGTACTTCCCACAGCAATATCAATCATGATATTCTGCGCAAGTATTTCAAAGCAATTGCTGGTAGCTTACATTAAACTTTGATTAGGCAGTTTTGCATGATTCTTCCAAAAATGGTACTTGATTCAATAACAAACTGTATATATGTGCATATATACACATACATGCACAAACAAATCCATTTATATGTATACATTTAAGAGCTTTCCCGAACAATGGCCAAAATTAGTTCAGGGTCAGAGGTACAGCTCAGATGACCTCTTGAGGCTCCTTCCAGCATAGTTCTTCTGCGAGGTTCAGGATTGAAATTCCAGAGCAATCCGGGTAAAAACGTGTCATGAACCAAAAGGAAATGCTTAGTTTATAACTGGCGTGCCACAAACTCAGCGTGTAGAGAGGCTGAGGATCAGCCTGGGTAGTGCAGACACAAAACAGGCAGGCTCGGTTCTCATACAGGTGTCAAAACCATTACACAATTTTAGGCAAGTCATCAAGCTCACTTTTCACGTGTGAACAGGAATGACAGTGAAATTCAGGACTAGGGTGAGGATTAACAAGTTATTATTGCAAAGTGCTTTGAAGACAACAGGTGGCGAGTAAAAACGCTGAGTACTAGTGGGATGACTAATAAAAGTTGTTAAAGAATCAAAGGCGAAAGGGGGGTACCACAGAAATCCAAGACATCTGGGGAGGAGAATCGGTGTAATAAAATGAAAACAAACCAAAACCGTGTTATTTGGCAATCCCACATGCAAACCACTTGAACTCTACACTTGTGAAGCTTATGTCATCTTTGAGCCACCACCTTCCCACTTTGAGAAAGCTGCAGTTAGGAGAACTACTATTTTAAAGCATACTATAAAGCTGTAACGGAGGAGCTATTCAAGATAAAAAAAAAAAAACAAAAAAACTATCAGATTAAGTCACTAATCAGGACACAGTTAAGCATCATCTTGCCCCAGAAATGAATACCCCTTCTCCAGCATTTGTAAGAAGGGATGCGGAAAATCACAAATACTCAAGAATTCAAGAACCTCGTGTGTATTTGAGGAATGCAAGATTATCATGTATTAAACAAAGAAATGATATGCGCTTCTAAAATATCTTATACCGATCTCCACAAAACCCACAAACTCTCTCATTAACGGTTGTGGCATGATTAACGTTTGTATTGGGCCACTTTAATTAGTTAACAATTCAGAGGTCTACCTTAAAAAGCAGCTTTGTGAAACTGCAGTAGTTGCAGAATATTTTACTCCTGGGCTTGATAAAACACTAAACCAGAAACTGCTTTAAAATAACTGCCTGCCACAGCACTTTTAGCCAACTTTTGCACCTGGTGCCGAGAGAAAAAGCCAAGTGAACTTTCACTCACTTGTTGCATGGCAGCTTCAATGCGATGTCTTTCTTCTGTTGTGTTTGGGTTTCTAACTGGAAGAGACAAGTAAGCTAAACTAGCAGCCAATCAATCCCTAAATTCTAAGAATGCAATAAAATTTGATACCAATAAATCTTTTCTTTTAACAGCCAGAAGAGATTAACAAAGTTATTTGAAATTTTATCCTCCTCTGTTCTTTCAATAGGACGATTACCTGACAATCCTGTTGAATCAAACAGCAAAATTAAGAGAGACACAATTAAGCTTGTATATACATGGGAACACGATCAGCATTTATGGATATCCCTAGTAGGTCCTCCATTATTTATTAGCCTTGATGTATTTTTCTTCCTCTTCCAATAAAAGTTATTACACCTTTGGATTGTCAAATAAAAATCCAATTGGCTGAGACATAGGCCATCAATATAAAATAGCTTTGCACAGCTTCCCTCTCAGCTACAACTGGTTGACTATTTTCAGCTCTGCCATTCATTTGTTTCACGACATGGGGAATATCCACTTCTTCTTTGTACTTTAATTTCTCATCACTAAAGTGCTCCAAGTTTTCTCCTTAATTTGGAATGATGATGGCACAAGGTAAGATGAAAATTGCAAGTGATGTAAGAATGTTTTCAAGAATTAAAGATTACAAAAAACACAGTTACTGAGTATTGTGAAAACGGTTGCTAGGAAAAGTATCTTCTGAGTATACTGAAGTCGATATACTAGCATCAGGCTGTGTATCACTATATAAGTGCTCATTATGGATCTACATACATGCTCATATATCTGTGATGGTGCACAGATGCATGCATT